>PVJA010001450.1:38730-82534 GCA_004027025.1 Myocastor coypus | reverse complement strand
TATATGTCTGAGTGTATTTTTAGTTGGGTTAATGTTTTTTTGAGTTCTGTGTGTAGTTAGCTGGAAGCCAGGTTGTTTTCTCACATGAGGAAAATTTTCTGCTATTACTTCTGCCCATATTCTTTTTATATATTCCTTCTTTCTCATTTTTTCCTATTAGTCCCAAGTTGTTCACCTTTGGATCATCTTGCAAATGTTGAATTATTTTTTCCTGCATGCTAGTTGTTTTTAGGAGGTCCTTTCTTACCTTTTCATTAGGTGTGACTGTGTCTTTGAGATCTGAAATTATCTTCGCCTTCATTCATATGGTTTTGCCAGCTTGTGATTGGAATTTGATTGTCCTGTATATCTCTTTGAAACTTCTTCATGTGATCTATTTCTTTCCTTTGTTGCTCATTCAAGGATTTCATCATTTTTCTGCTCTCCTCTTATTTTTTATCAATGTCCTTTAAAAAAATATTTATTAAGTCTTTCACTATAGTTATTCTTTCTTTTCCTACTTCAGACATTATTTCTGATCTGATTTACTCTTTACATTTCTGCAGTTGTTCCTTTACTTCAGATGCTATTAATTCAGATTTTTTTTTTTTACTTCAGAAGTTTTTTTTGTGTGTGTTTTTTTTTTTTTTTTTGGGGGGGGTGCGTGGTTCAAACTCACGACCTTGCACTTGCCCAGCAGGCACTTGTGCCTCAGAGCTATCTCCCCAGCTCCCTTCAGAGGTTATTTCTGATCTGCATTCCTCTATATGTTTCTGCATTTGTTTCTTTAGTTCAGATGCTATTAATTCAGAGATTTCAGCTGTGTGATTCCCATTTTCTTCTATGTTAGTGATCCTGCACTTGTTCTGGGTGGGCTCGGGGCCTGAGATTGCATCTTGCTCCTTCTCTTCATCATTTTATATAGCACTGTACTCTGACCTTTGGTGTAGAACTTTGGTGAATTTATGCCATTAGCACCTATTGAAAGTTGGGTCTGTATCTACCTAGTTTGATCTTGTCCAGATGTTCCTGGCTAGCCCTGATGGCTGTGCTTAACTTCTTTCTGCTGCAGTCTGTGATCCTGCTGTGCTCCTCTGGCAAGACATTCAGCACCTGGATTAGCTGGAGGGTCTGATCCCCAGCCTCTCTGCAGGGAACTTTGCTGCAGAATTCCACAGCAGATGCGGGGATTGAGGTCTGGGTGGGGAAGAGGTTGTGGTGATGTAGAGGCACAGGCCAACAGTTCCTACCTATGTGCATGCCAGCCTGGTGTCTGGGCAGGGAAGACGTTCCAGTGGCACTGGCTCACAGGTCACTAGAGTTCCTTCCTACACACACAGTGATCCCAGAGTCTGGGTGGGGAAGAAGCTCTGGTGAGGCAGGGGTGCAGGCTGAGAGTTCCTACTTACAAGTACACTGGTCTCATGTCTGTGTGGGGAAGCAAGACTTGGCATAAATAAAGCTATAAATAAAGATAAACTTGAGGCTTTTAGAGGTACATGGGTGCGACTAGAGATAATACTCGTGACTGAAATAAACTAGACTCAAATATGTAAACACAGTATTATATCCCTAGTGTAATAAACTGAAAGTGTAAATAAGATTCTAAAGGTGCATTGGATATTATGACAGGAAGAAATTGCTCGAAAGGAAAGAACTGGGAAGGAGGAAAGAAGGAAGGGATGAACAGTATGTGGATGCACACGAGGTAGTTAACATCACTGCGCCACTAATTTCTCCTAGTTCATTGAATGAAACAGCGCTTACATCATTTGATCAATTTTTTGTGTTTGCATCAGATAATCTGAGTGAAGATAAGACTATCTTCATGGACTATAATAACCATTGTTAATTTCCTATCATCTTGTTTTGAATTCTATGTCATTTTTATTGTTTTTTCCTCTACTTAAAATGAAAGAAATGGTCCCCCCAAGTATGCTTTAGGGGGTCATTATAGACAGCAGATAGTGAAGAGGGAAAGTTCTTTAAATTTCAAAAGGACAAACTACATAAAAGATTTTGTTGAAATATCAGCTGTACAGAGGCAAGAAAAATTGTATTTCGTTCACTGCAAAATCCTGAGCATCAAAAACAGCATTAGACATAGAGTTGACACAGTAAATATTTGTGGAACATTCTAATTAAATAATGTTGGCATTGATATATCTATGACAGGAACAATAAAAGTGATGCAAAAATACTGTTTTGTCTTTGCTGCAAATTTCTAAACTAAACCCTAAAGCTGTAGCCGTTTAAGGCATGCTATAATTTTTAATAGATTTACTTTGTCAGACTAATCCCTATTTAAAAAGTATCATTACACTTGTAAAATCAAAATAAATCTGTCCTCCATTGAAAGCATGGGTTGCAGATTAATTAAAATCAAAATAATGGTTTGTTGATATTCATTTATTTCAGACCAACAGCAAGAGCAAGAGGGAGGGGAAGAAAGAGAGTGAGGCACACAGAGAGTGAGACAGACACAGAGAGAGAATGGAGGGGAAGAGAGAGACAGAGAGAGAGGGGGAGAGGGGGGAAAGAGGGGGAGAGAGAGAGAAAGAGAGAAAAAGAGAGAGGGAGAGAGACAGAGAGACAGAGAGAGAGGGAGAGAGAGAAGAAAGAAAATTTCCCTGCATCTTGCATGTGTTTTATTCAATAGCTCAAAATCAGAACCTCTCCAGTTCCATCTAATCAAGACCTCTTATGTGTAGTGCCACTGTGGAGCACCCAGAGCATCTCAGTGAATCACTGTCATTACATTATGTTGACCCTCATTCTTTTCCTGTAAGTATTCATTTAGTCAGATCCTCTCTAAACAGATCAAGTCAGTGTTAAGCCTGTGCCTTCATTCTACTAATATAATAAGCTCCCTTTCCATTCTCTTACAACTACTTTATCATAGAAAATCCTCAACTGCAATATAATGTTAGTTCTATGTATGAGTTTCCAAGTCCCTGTGTCTTTTAAACAAATTATCCACGATATGATGCATTAACCAAGAAATCCATCAAAAAATGTTTCTTAACTGCTACTCTCTGTATCTACATTTGGGGAAAAAATAGCCTTTACAGAAAAGTTTTGCCTCATTATGATGATAGAGATATATTAAGAACAATAGCTATTAGAATTCCAGTGAATGGAGTGGTGCCAATGTCTCACAGAAAAATTCTGAATAATATGAGGCATGGTATGAATTATTTATCACTCACAGAATGATGTACTTTAGGATGCAATGTCAGGAATAAAATTGCTAAAATAGAGGATGTTAGTCTAGAGATGGCCTACTTATTTCTTCAACAAAATTAGCCTGGTAAGAGCCCTGATTACAAGTCAATGATGGAAGCAAAAGACTAGTAGGAATCTTGAATTCACAAATTTTTATTCTAATTTATTCTTCTACCCAGAGAAACTGGTACTGGTCTGAATGGAGCAGACCCTGTTCTGATGTCAATAAATATATGGCTAGGAAAGATGGTTCTGAGTAAACAGGCTTATACTTTTTAGCTAAAATCATGGCAACTGTTCCTTTTACTACCATTTCTTGCTTGCTAATAACTTCGGCCAAACACTACAAATACTTTTCTGATAACCTGGCTTTCCTGCAGCTCCCATGGGCTGTAGGACCCTATAAAGGATACTCTCTAATGCCTGTGTCCTATCCGGATCCATTTTCCCCTTGTTGGAACAATGCAATGGACACCCACAACGTAAAGCTGGAGAGGTTTCCTTTGGCTCGTAGTTTCAGAGGTCTGAGCCTGTAGTTGGTTGTAACCAAGAAGAAAGATCACAGTGGAAGGTGTGATGGAGGAAAGCTGCTCATGATCAGGAGCCAAGAGCGCAGGAGGAGTACTGGGGAGACCAATCCCTCCAAAGGTACGCTGTAGTTATCCACTGCCTTTTACAGGTCCCACCTCCTAAGAGCACATTCAGTTACAGATATCAATGCATTTGATGGGTATATGACATCTTAGTGACCCAATTGCCTCTATAGGAATCCTTTAACTACATCGAGTTGACCTTTAAAATTAACTGTCACAGATCTACTCCTTATCAATATGATACTACTTTTCTTTAAATAATATATATCCAAATAAACATAACAATGTCAAAATTCTGCCTAACAGCAAATAATTATCCTGTTTATATAAAAAGGGCAATAATGTCTTCTCTCAAGTCTCAAAAATTCTAGCACTGATCAACATTTCCTGCCAAAATCATCTCAGGGATTAAAAGCAAACCTTTATCATTAAATCTTTGTAAAATAAGAAAAACCCAAAACTGTATTTTCCCAAAAGAAATGGTGTAAGGCAAACATTCCCATTCAAAAGTAAGGGCTAGTGGGATAGAATAGGATAAACACACACTCATAGGATGAAACCTATCAGTACTATAGTTAAGTCTTTGTCATAATTAGATCATTACCAGACTAAAATATTTTTGACTTCTAGTTCTGCTGTCAATGAAGTCCTCATTCCCAACTGAAACCTAACCAGCCTGGCTTTGCTGTTCCCCTTCCGATTTTCACTCTGGTCTTCTGAGCTCAGATGAGAATTCTTCACCAAAATGTCATCACAGCATGCTAGGTTTTATCTTGTTTTCCTCTTTGCATGTTTCCAAAGTTCTCTTAAAAGTTACTTGCAAGGGATGCTAAAAGATGTCATCAAAGGGGGCTGGAGACATATGTCAGTGGAATAAGTGCTTGCCTGGAAATGACAAAGTCCTGAGTTCAACCCCTAGTACCACCAAAAAATAAATAAATAAATAAATAAATAAATAAATAAATAAATAAATAAATAGGATGTGGTCAAGTATTACTGTAACACTGGCCCTAGATCTCTGGTATTAAGTTTCTATGTTGCTCAGCTGTCACATTGCTGGAAAAAATACTGGACACCTGCAATTTAAAGAAGGAGATGATTAGTAATGCTCCTACCTGCATATTTTAGTTCATGGTTAACTTGATCCAAAGACAAACCTGATGCCGCCTGGAGGCAGACAGTAAGGCAAAAGGGGAAAAGTGCCAATGACAGATGCGCCTTCCAAAGCATCTGACAAGACACGCCAAAGGTAACCTGTCCGTTCCTCAACAATAGGAACATTAAATTCTTTTCCTGTCTATGTAGCCTATAGACCCAGCCAAACAACCTTAGCCTTTGGTCTCTATATCCTTCTAACGCACAAATCTTTGCACACTTTGGCTCTGGCAGACTTGGATCCTTTTTAATGAATATATTCTTGGCTTCTTCCAGGTTCTTTTCTCTTCGCAAGCTACCTTCTGCCTCTTTCTTCTCCTGGGATGCATTCTTCATCTGTTCCCTATGCCACATTTTTTTAACGTTCTTCACCTGTGATTTAGAAATCGCATCCTACCTCTCATTGTCTTCTTGTGAAGCTACATAAATGGTAGGGAATGATTCTTGTCCTACTGTTATCAAAGCCTTTACACCTGTTTTAAATGGTTTCTCCTTGATTGCATCCCCTGTAGCATCATTTCCCTCTCGATCCAACACATACAGTTCTGCCAGCACTATTCCTGCAGTCGTACTGGTCACGTCCAAGGACATCGTCTGCAATACCGCCAGGCCACCCCGTCACCCCAATGTGACTGGCCCTCTTAAGCATTGAGTGCCTTACGAATATATGTACTGGTAATGCCAGTAAACACCACTGAGTCACTCATGCATGGTGAAATCACATGCAGCATGTACAGGATGCATTCAATTTACAAACATCCAAGTAGGTAAACTATATAAGATTAATGGTTGGCTGGATCCAACTATAAGCTTTACTATGTAAGACTTACTTTGTCACATTACAAAGAGGTACAACCTACATTCTCCTGGAACAAAACTCATTTGTAAATTGGAGAATTACTATATTTATCAAGAAGGAATACCATTTAGAAATAAATTTTCTAAATATTATTCTATTTCTTGTGTTAATTTGTTGCCCTATAGGGTGGATATAGTTTCTCAACCTCATCTCATATGCTAATATTCCTGAGGTTAGGAGCTCTTCCAGAGCAAGCTTAGCAATGCCATTTGTGTTTCATTGCAGCTAGAAGGCTATTACCATGTGGGGATCAGGTAAATCTGCATGCATAAGTTTCTCATAATTCCTGTGTTTTTAATTAATAGCTTAATAAAAATGCAAAGTGCATTTCTCTCTGGGCCAATGGAGGGAAGGATTTCGATAATGAAAACTATTAACAATTTGAACTCACATGATGTAAGATTACTTAAGGAAAAAAAATTCTAGATGGGTTTTATGGACCTCATGACAAGTAGGTGAATTAAATATCTTAAAATTGATGTGCTAGATTTTTCAGAAAACTTTTGGACTCCAAAATTGTGTACAAAGAGCTTTACCAAGAAAAGCATTACCAGTTGATATTGTAAAAAAAAAAGGGCAAATAATGGTAAAATACAAGCAATAATTTGCATTTCTCCTGCATTGGACTCAGTAGAGTGTCTTTTTATTTATGACATTCTTGTTTTTCTTAGCTGTCACCTTTCCCTGTGTAGCCAGTGAGCGTGGGCAACTCTCCTTCCCTGCTCATGTCTGAAGCTCAGGGCTTTAGAGTGTGGTCCTCTCTTACAGATTGTCCGTAACCAAAACAAACAAACAAAAAACAATGATAGAAACTGGTGATAGAAACATGAAAACTTTATTTCAAAAGTAAAGATAATGATCTCAAGCTCCATAAAATATCCAATCTTGATAGTCAAATACAACAGAAAGAATAGAAACAGAATCTTTTTCTAACTTCTAGCTCTCTTTGAAACTTTAAGAAAACCCACATTTGCTCCATGGTATTGTTTCATTTATGAAGCATGTAAATACGCACAATCATCTGTAAGGGGAAAGGAAACAGATTAAAATAAAAATAACCAGGAAGGATAGCACCCCTATCTACTGTAAACAACTGTCTGCAAGACTGCGTCCTTTGCACTGCCAGTGTTTCAACAAAACTGCTTTACCAATATTTTCCTTCTCTTTTTTATTTATAGAATGAATCCAACTTATGACCTAATTTTCACCAGGCAGTGTGCCACTGAGCTATAACCCTGGCCCCAATATTTTCATTTCTATTGGAAATAAATCTTTATCAATTTTTTAATACTGTACCTCCAGATGCCTACTTTAACATGTGGAAAAAGAAGTAAATACTTTAAAATACTTGTTAATGGGATCATGATAATATACTCATTGTTTTCTTATTTACTTTGCTCATTCTTTTTAGAATTTCTGTCATGTTACTACTTACACTGTCTCAACCATCTTCAAATATTCCTGTTTAGTAGTATCTATCAGACTAGATTGGTTTTATTCTTTTATTCCTTTGTGTCCTCTTCTTCCAATATCCCAAATTTTTCTCTGTATCACTATAGGAAAATTTAAGCCACTTGCTCCAGTGGTTTCCACTATACTTTATCCAGATAACACACACACACACACACACACACACACACAAACACACACACAAACACACACACACACGATATATATATATATATATATATATATATATATCGTGTATATATATATATATCATATATATATATATATCGTGTGTGACTATCTCCACCGTCCATAACCTCATTTCACATTTCAAAGAAATTTCTCAATGTATCCAATTGTTCATCAAGCATCTTCCCATCAGAAGGCCATTAAATAAACTCATTATTTCCCCTTATTTCCAAACTAGTCTTCCTTTGTCCTCTGTATCCTTAACAATATCATTTTGCTTACTTGCCTTCCCTTACCGTCACAGAAAATTAATCATAATATGCTGTCAAATCAGTTTGTGGTGTCGTTGTTATCTATTTATTTTTCCCATGTCACAACCCAGTTCACCTTAATTTCTGCTTGGACTCCAATGATGGCATTTTCATTGGTATCACATCTTGATGTTCTCCCTGTGGGTCAATAATCACTATAAAGGGGAAGAAAAAATGAAATTAACATATTATGTACTAAAATGATAATTGCTTGTGGGAATACAGATATGATTAAGTCCGTCTTCAAGAATTTTAGTCTTTAGTGGGAAACCGACATGTATACTAATGACTACAATAAAATATAGCAAGTCAAAGACAAAACTATTCCATGTTTTATGAGGGAATCATCAAAATTACAGTCACATTGTCTATACAGATTCAGTTCCCACCACCAACATTCAAACTTTCTCCTACCTTGGGGACAGAAGAGCATTGGTGGTCAAGCTAAAGGGCATAACTCAGCTAATGGCTTGTTTGGGTTTAATTTGATTTATTTATTTGGGGGCAAGGGCAGGGGGAAGGCATTGTTTGTTGTTTGCGTGATCACTTTCTGCCGTTTGGTTTTCTCCATAAGGAAGATGTCAGTGATCTTTCTTAGAGCTGCTTTAGTAGAAAAGGAATCAAGAAACCTGAGAGCACTGAACTGATTGCTAAGCTCGAATTAAAGAAATGGAGAGAGTGGCTATGGCAATACCATGTTAACTTATCATAAACATCATCAGAAGGTTCAGCTGAGGTTCTGCCAGTCCCTGGGAATGCTGTTAGAAGATGTATATGTTTTGACTCTTGGCCTTATTCATGATTGTATTCATTGTATAAAAATTATCTTACTCAAGGTTATGCCTCCTTAATGAGGCTATGTATATACAATAATTGGGTTGGCAAGATAGCTCAGCAGACTAAACACCTGCCTAGACAAGCTCACGGACCAGGGTTCAAACCCTGGTACCCCATGCCTCACGGGCCCTACCCCTTGGCACACTGACCCTGCTACAGAGGTTGGGCATGGTCGTGCACACCTGTAATCCCAGCTCTGAGGAGGCTGAAAACAGGAGGATCATCATGAGTCCAGTTTGTGTAGTGAGAACATGTACCAAATACATTTAAATATATATATATATATATTTGAATATATGTTTATATATAAATGCAATAATTGGTGAATGTGAACATACAAATTCCCAGTACCATCACCTCAATGTGGCCATCCTAGTTCCAGGATAAGCATCCAGCTTGTAACATCTGATACTAGCACTGGACTAAGAAAGATAAATAAAATTTTGCAACTGAGTGCTATAAAAATGAGGAAGAGAAAGCCCAACACAACATTGGAATAGATTACTTGGACAGTTGTAAAAACTTTCTATACGTGAACTCAGTTACGGTAATGAAACAAAGTACAATAGCTGAAACAATATTTTTTGAGAAATATTAGGGATATCATAAGTTTAAAGATGATGGAAATGGATGCCCGTACTGAACTCAACTTATACTCAGAGAAGATAAGAAAAATTTTATATTTATTAGTAGGATATTAAGAACTAAATATGAAGGCCAAAAAGATTCTTACCTTTTTCAGTGAAAGATAATGATAACATAATCTTTTTTTTTTTTTTTTTTTATGGCCAGCTCAGCCTGCACTAGGGGTGGGGCTGGTGCAGCATGTGATGCCAGGGATCCAACCACAGTTCCTGCAGTTGCTTAAGCTTTCCTAAGCAGGTGCTTTAAACCACTGAACCATCTCACCAGCCCCATAGGACACATTTTTTAAAAAATATATTATGGCTGGCTCAGCCTGCTCTGGTGTTGGGGCTGGCACAGCATGTGGTGCCAGGGATCAAACCACAGTCTGTGAAGTTGCCTAAGCTTACCTAAGCAGGAGCCTTACACCACTGAGCCATGTCTCTGGCCCCCAACAACATAATCTTTATTTGTAGAGAAACAAACAAGTCCAAGAATAAAAACTGTAAGAGTAGGCAAGCACTAGGGAAAAAAAGCAATATTCTTGCATAAGATGAAGTATATTGATATGGGAGCCTTCTTTTATAAGATGTAATACCTCTGTAAGTTATTTAGAGATACTACCAGCATGCTGAAAGATTGATCTTTAAGTGTGAAGAAAGCATTAGATCACAGAAAATGTAGTACTAGCATTGTTGTGACTGAGAATAGAATAAAGAAATTGGGTCAGTAAAGCAGTGCAAGTTAAAGTGGGTACAATAGTTTGGATGGGAATGTTCCCAAAAGCCCTGCAAGTTAAAGACTGTGTCTCCAGAATACCACTATGAGAAGGTGTGGTCTGCTGGACGGTCATCCACCCACTAACAATGGTAGACATGGCTGGTGGAACAAGGCTGGCATTCGAGCAATTAAACAGCAAGACATCAACAGTACTCTTCAGTCTGTACAACCTGAAGCAATCTGGCAGATGAGAAAGCAGAGAGTAATTGCACTTCAAATAACATTATAATATTTTTTTCTTTTTTCCAGACCTGAGACAGATTTTGAGCCCAGTCCCACCACACCAAATTCGCCAGACTTCGGGGAGGAAGGGACTGCAAACACAAAGCAAAAATTTATGTCATAATTATACTTCAGTTCTTAAGACGGGATTTTGATCATTTAAATTGTTAACATCATACTTGCCAATGCAAAATAATGTTTTATATTTTGAGGATACTTGCCCACAAGACACAGTGTCAAAGCACCTGTAGGTACTATACTCTGAATCATTTTCCCACCTCGAGAAGGGAAGTGCACATATTGCAACCCCAAATCCACTCATTTATCAAAAAAAATGCGAACACTGCAATTAAACCTGCATACAGAGGTTCTATTTGGGAAGAAAAATCTCACACATTAACATCTTTTATCTTAAAAGACAAATACAGTGACAGTGCTTTCAACCACACAAACATACCAGTATGGCACATGTGCTGTCAGTTCACCAGCACTGCTCTAGAGCTTTCATGAAACTAGGATTTGTGTTTTGATGGCATATAGTGTAGCCCTTCTTGTCTAAGCCTCTTCCCTCCTCACTTCTACATATGTTTTTCCAAAGCACTTTCCCTGAACACACATCCAAGAGTCTGTCTCCCAGAAACTCTCATTGCCACAGTGATTACTATTTCACCTGGCATCCTGAGAAAAATCACAAAAAGAACACACCTAAAAGAAATGTGTCCGAAGAGAAAATTTTCTCTTCATCCCACACAAAATCAATTCACAGATGGTCCTTCTCTATATTGTAAGCATAAGTAAAAGTGCTCATAAGTGACTAAATTTGGGCAGATTACATAATCTTATTGAGGAATAGGTGACAAATACAAAACATTTTACTACAGGTTTTCCAAATGAAGAAGCAGAATCTCAGAAGCAGA
Source organism: Myocastor coypus (assembly GCA_004027025.1). Taxonomy (NCBI): domain Eukaryota; kingdom Metazoa; phylum Chordata; class Mammalia; order Rodentia; family Myocastoridae; genus Myocastor; species Myocastor coypus. The sequence goes on along the minus strand of PVJA010001450.1, from coordinate 71,394 downwards.
TTTGCTGCTGTTGTACGACTGATAAGACCAGTGATCATCACTAATGATGAAAAGCAGTATAAAACCAGCTTCATAACATCATAACCTTTTGTGGCTTCTCAAAGCATAAGAATTCATGATATGAACAGAAAGATCTTTGGATTAAAATCGTATCGATTTTAATTCAGCTACTCAAATTGCAATATTGTACACTTTTTCATACTAAAAACAGTTTAATAGCACTGTACTTCTCAGTCTTCCCTCTGTATGCCTTCTGTCTTCAAATCTTTGTTAATTTTTCTAATGTCACAACTGGACAGAGAAAAAAATAAAGACATGTCTTCCATTAAAACTTTCTAAGATTTAAGAAAAATCTTGTGATTACTGAAACTCCACCTTTGATTTTTTGTGCTCCTTACACCTCATAAGAGACACAGTCCTGTACTTGTACCAGCACAATGCCAGAAGTTTAAGTTTCTGTGAAAAGAAAGTTTTTATCTGGTCTTTTTTGGCCTGACATAATGTTCAATAGCTATGTTTCAGATAAATGACTACTGGACAACAAAGTATTGTGAGAAAATATGAATGCTGCAAATAAAAGTAAAGTATGATGGTCTTTTTTAAAAAATAAGTGATTTAACTCAGTGAATAAATACATAGAAATAAGGCTGTACGTTGAGACTCCTATATATGTCTTTGCTTTTTGACCTTGGCAAGATGCTTACTCTGTCAGAGCCTCAGTGCCATCGCTGCCCAATTGAGAATCTCAACCATCCAAGGCTTCCCGTACTGAATGAAATGTATATAAAGGATGATTTGGCTCAGATATTGCTCAACTAAATGATAAGAGCTTTCCTCTCTATATCACATTCTTCCTCTCTGTAAGTCCTTTAGCATGTCACTCAGTTAAAAAGACATAGTTGGAAATATTAAAAAAAAATACACCCAAGGTATCATACATTACAATCTACTGTTACCTGACACATTTAAATATGGAAATTATTATCATTGCTCCATGAAATTGTGCAAATCATTTCACTTGTTGGTAATCTTTTATTAAATCTATGAAGTGAAATGTCGGCATAAATGATCTGTAAATCCATTTGATAATTTCAGAAAGTAAAACTGGTAAGGAAGAGATGTTTTGTATATTTGGATGTATCTGAAAAATGTAGATAATCTGCCCACGTTATCCTCCTTCCCTGTTCCCCCACTCCCTCCCTTCTTTCCCTCCTTCCTTTGTTTTCTTTCCTTCTTTCTTTCTTTCTTTTTTTTCTTCCTTCCTTCCTTCCTTCCTTGCCTTCTTTCTAATTTCTAATTAAGAACCCAGAAGGATTCTTTTCAGTGCCACCATATTTCACTTCTTCAGTGTAAATAAGTGAAAAAGGAAAAAAAAAAAATCTGGTGTCTTATCTCTAGCTATTTTTATAGCTTCTGGATCAAAAGAGTGACTTGTATAGATGAGGCCAAAGAACTGGTTTCCAGTTTTTAGTAAAACTGATATTAAAATATAATGATAATAAACAGTTACTGTTGCATTTTAATACATGTCTTAGGTCAAATTCTCTAACAAGTTAACCATAAACACAGAACACCTATCACCTAAAACATGAGGAAGAAAGGCTTTCTACAGCTATGTCTATATTTCTTTGAAATAATTCATTACCTGAGGAAATGTCATGTTTAAAAAAGCAAAAAGGAATTGCACTCTGGTATTTGGTTCTCTGATCTATACAAGTAAGGAAGAGAAAAATTGATTTTGTGAAAAATAAGTGATTAATATAGTGAAGTATGAATTTCAGGACTGGCAAGATGGCTCAGCTTACTAAAGTGCATGCTTGGGCAAGCTTAGGCAAGCACTGGGACCACGGTTCAATACATAGCACTACATGCTGTGCCAGCACCACTCGCAGGGCAGGCTGAGCCAGCCAGTGTCTGGGCTAGTGGTGCACACCTGTAATCTCAGAGTTGGGGAGCATGAAAAAGAAGGATCACTATGAGTCCATGACAATAAAATACATTAAAAATTAAAAGAAATCAAATTTCACCAAAGTTTTTAGTTCAAAAATCTAAACAGAGGGAATAAACTTGCTGAACTACAATATAAAAATTAACATTTCTCATTGGCAGTGACTAATGACCTAAAGGAGGAGAAAAGAATGGAATTATAAAAGTATGCATGATAAAATGATAGAATATGAAGTTTATGAAAAAAATTAATTCTAAGGAAAATTAATTCTTTGCTTATGTTAATCCTCCTTGATATGACTTTTAAAATCGAGGGGGCCTGGCAGGATGGCTCAGTGGTCTAAAGCGCCTGCTTAGGAAAGCTTAGGCGGCTGCAGGGACTGCGGTTTGATCCCGGGCACCACATGCTGCACCAGCCCTGCCCTCAGGGCAGGCTGAGCTGGCCATAAAAATACATAAATAAACAAACAAAAATTCTGAAACAAGAAAAAAATAAATAATTAAAATAAAAAAATTCTTAAAAATTGAGGCATTTAAGTACTGTTCTTAAATCTAAAAATTATTAAATTATAAGGAATATTTTGATGAAAAATTAGTAGATAATAAGGAATGTTAGGGCCGGAGAGACAGTTCAGCAGTCTAAAGCACCTGCTTAGGCAAGTTTAGGGAACTACAGGGACCAGGATTCAATCCCTGGCACCACATGCTGCACCAGCCTCATCCCTAGGGCAGGCTGAGCTGGCCATAATATAAATAAATAAAGTTTTTTTTTAAAGGAATATCTAGAATCATACTTAAACTTCCATTTCTTACAAATTCTATACTCTCCCATAACCCTGACAAATGAAAAAAAAAATATCTAGAATGTAGAAGTGAGCTGATCATCTGCTTAGAAGAGAGTGTCTCTCTCTGCAGAAATGAATAAAGATCCTTAGATTTTCAAATATTCTGAAAGTATAAAATGCTGAAATGCACATGAATCAAGAAACACTGCATGGTGTTACATTCTGCAGCTTAGACTGAAGATAAAAACTGAGCTCCAGTTTGATAGTTTAAAGTTAACTTTTGGTAAATTAGATTTAATTGTTTCCCTATTTCCAACTCAACTGTCAGCATAAAATCTTATGTGAGCTTCTAATCCAATGAGCAGAATATGATCAGTATAATATCTACATAACTACAGAAAGATTTAAGTCTTTCAAAATTCAACAGATGATATGTTTAGTGTTGGAGGTTGCAAAATAACAATATTAAATATACTCAGTTTCTCTGATATAAAAATTTCATTAATGAAACTAGGCAACCAAGAAAATATGTTTCCAATTTTTAGTGCTAAAGGACATCAAAAAAGAGACAAAATATATTTTTAAATAAGTAAAGATAAAGGGCAATTTTCATTTAAAATGTAGAATATTAAAATACATCAGCCAGAGGAGGACATCCGATACTTTTAGAAATCAAACAGACTTTAGAAATTATTAGCTAGAACTTTCCAGTTTTACTGTTTGAGAAAGATGTGAAAAGATCTCAGAATGAATTAGCCGAGACACTAAACTTTGCTCATCACTGGTGGCCTAGTTAGGTGCAAAGAAGTCACGTTGCTTCTGCCTCTTAGGCACCTAAGCCGGAATGCAGCAATGATGGCATTACCTTCTTCCCCGTCAAATAATGAAGCACACAGGAAGAGCTTACAAAGGTGCCTGGCATATAGGAAGCACTTGGTGAAAGCTGTCTACTCAGTGTGACACTCTTGACAAGAAAGCCAGAAGTCAGCTTTGGCAAATTCTTCATCAGGAAATTTGTCCACCATGTCACATTTTCCTCCGTGCCTGGGAGATGACCTCAAGCCTTACATAATTTATGCAGAATATGAGCATGAATCGTTTTATCAAGATTCTTAAAAGGATATTTAAACAAGGAAAATTATAGAAATGCAACAATGGAATAAAGAAACAAAAAGGTGGAAGAGGAATTGATATTAGGAAAATAAGGACTCTCAAATTTCCTCATTTTATGTAATCTAAGCGGACACAAACATGGGATAGGTTCAATTATTATTATTTTCATTTATGTTCAGTTCTTACAACAGGCAAATGTAAGAATCACCTGGGGATATGAGTGGGAGAGAAAAAGAAAATCTCTTTATTTTTTATTTTACTTTCTCATTCTCCTTCAAAGCAATAAAGCAATATTCTCAGGAAGAATTTGAAACCCAACCTAGTTGTGTTCTTGAGAGAGTTCATGATCTCTCTTGATGAAAATCCAATATCCTGGAGAGTTTGAAAAGCTTTTATTTTATATCTCTAGAAGATTACTAGATTATTAGGACAATATTGTATGCATGATATGTTAGTAGTTGAGAACAGAGCCTTTCGGGTCAGATAGAAACCAGTTTTGAAAAGTCTTCTCAGTTATTATATATATGTTAGTTATATATATTATACATTATATATAATATATATGAGAGATTACTAATATTACTATCCTCACAACCAAAAGGTGAATTCAACAAATTAATTTATGAAATATACATTATACAGTAAAAGGTACATAAAAGACATAAATGTTACTAGTTTCTAAATCTATGGGTCAATGCTAGGTAAATATTAAACTAATACTACTAATAATAATATTTAAACTAACTGATAATTTAAAAATAGTAATAAAAATAGAAATCAATTTTTATTTTCTGGAGTTACAACAGCCAAACATGAATACATGATGGCCTTCGAGGAGATTTTAAAGGCAGGACAAAGAGAATGATTAAGACCAATAGCATGAGTGACTGATCATCTACTGATCATCAGTAGAAATCTTGTAAGCAGCAGAAGGACAAGTTGAGGCTCAATAGAGCAAGTTATCACATAAATGACAGTGTGAAGAGACATTAGAGATACTTTTTTGGGAAATACAAGCATTCTAATACTGTGTTATACACATTATGATTTGTGTGTAGCTGTCCCCTCAAAGCTTCATACAGTCACTGGGACACAGCTCTACCGTTTGTGATTAATTTATGATCCAAGGCTGGCACTATGAGTCTGAATACTTCTAGGATTATGGATGTGAGTGTTACACCACCCTGGGGCAGATGGCCCAGGTGCAGTATAAGGGAAGAAGAGACGCTTGCCTCCGTCAATGCTCCTGCTTCTCCTCCCTTTTGCCTTTGCTCTTTGCTGTTTTCTGCCACTATGAACTGTTGCCCTATGCCATGTTCCACTATACCCTGCAGTGGTTCTCAACCTGTGGGTCGCAACCCTGGCAGGGGTCGAATGACCAAAACACAGGGGTCACCTAAAGCCATAAGAAATCATAACTGTAGCAAAATTACAGTTTTTAAGTAGCCACCAAAATTATTTTTTGGTTTGGGGTCACCGCAACATGAAGAACTGTATTGTGGGGTTATGTCATTAGAAAGGTTGAGAACCACTGCAGGCTTAGAGCCAGCCACTTATGGACTAAAATCTCTACAAACTGTGAACTTTCCTTCTTTAATTTTGGGTGTCAGGTATTTTCTCCCAGCAATGAGAGAAAAATAACCAAGACAACACAAAACAGTAGAATTTCTGTCTATAAAATCTATAACTAGAATTATGTAAGAAAAGGATGGTATTAGAGACATGTGACATATCAGATGCTACACGCAAACTAGTTGCTTGGAGAGGCAGTCTGGAGAGGAGGCTGTATCATCCTGAACCATAAAGGAAAAGGTAATGGGTCAGAGCAAGAGGACTTTGACACCCAACAGGCAGCTTAGCTGAGGAACACCACCCCTAAACAACATGCCATACACACACACACACACACACACACACACACACACACACACACACACACACTGTTTAACCTGTGAAGAAGTATCAATTCAACTTATACTTCTTCTTAGAAGGAGAAAAATGAGATTTTAGTAGAAAATACATGAGACTAAAATGGACATAGGCAAAGTCTCCAGAAACAATATAACACTCTGGAAACAGTAGTAGGAGCAGAATATGAATCATTAAGAGCTTCTTATCTGAGAATTCAATTGTATTCATCAACACTTATCTGACAGCATGTGTCATTATGCATAAAGCTTCACATCTATTTTCCTCTGAGGATCTTGAAAGCTTAATCAATATTTGTGAAGATACAGTTGCATAAAATGCTTAAAGATAAAAATACCCCTTTCTATACTTTAATATTATCTTAAAGATACTTTAATATTATCTTAAAGATTTCTATGGAATAAATAAGTTGCCGAGATATCACAATCATAAGCTCTTGTTGAAAACTAGCACCCTCATATACATTCAGTATTTCCTGAATCATTCTTATGATACAGTTGGTATGTGTGATTTACTTATAAAGATTAGAAACCATTTGGGAGAAATATGGGTTCCTACAACATAGCTCTAGGTAGCTTGCTATTTTACAAAAGATCACTGGCTAATCTCAAACACTGGTGATAGCCTCAAGGAGGAACAGAACCTTGTGAAACTGATAGAAAGTAAAAACATTGCTTGTCTTTTGCTAAAAAGAAATGGAGCTATGGAGCAAGGATAACAGTATTCATACTCCCCAAGAAATTTGTGGACAAATTTGACAGAGACAGCTGCAAAACTTTATAGCTGGCGATTAAGAAGTGCTGAGGCACACTGGTGTGAAATTGCATCATTAAGGACCTGGAACTGCAAAAGCAGCTGTGTTAATCTCTCAGCTCAGCACTTCTCTTTCCAGCCTCCTCCAAGCCAGGAGCAAGAGCCCAGAGGAGGAGCTGGCAAGGGCAGAGCAGCAGATCTGGCCTTCATTCTCAACACAACGACTGCTAGACAAGGGTCTCCATTACTGTGGATAAAGTCTGTATAGATCCACAGAGAAAGTGCTGATGTGAACTTTACCCATAAATTTTTGATAAATTCATTATTTTTATTCATAAAATATTCCTGAATGAGAACAGCAGAAAATTATTTCAAATAAGTTAAAAAGTGAAAACAAGAGTCATTTGTTCTGAGCTCAAAATAATAGTTTAGCCACTCACTATTTCAAATGTGAAGCACCTATGATTCTCTTTTTTTTTTTTTTTTTTTTTTTTTTTTTTTTTTTTTTTTTTTTTTTTTTTTTTTTTTTTTTTTTTTTTTTTTTTTTTTTTTTTATTGTGGGACCGGGGTTCAAACTCACAACCTTGCACTTGCCCAGCAGGCACTTGTGCCTCGGAGCTATCTCCCCAGCTCCTATGTGAAGCACCTATGAATGCAATCTACCTTCATGAAAATCAGCCAAGTGGCAAATGGACTCCTAACATATACAAATCTTGAAATAATAAAAGTACATTGCTTTAATCCAGTAGGCTTAGAGTGATTTGTTGCCTAGTAACGAAAAAAAATTAATAGAGAGTATTATCTCAGAATTCCTTAATGAATTTCCTTGAGTTTTGCCAACTCAGTATTTTCTGGATTGCTAAGGTAATAAGGATGCCGGTCTCTAGAAGACTAGGATAGTTTTAGCTTCAATCCTTCCATTTCCTAGTTCTAAGGGTTGTCTCATTCAAATGTCAGTGAAATCCTCACTTCCACCTTTAACCTCATGAGTCTAGCCTTTACTGACCCCCTTCCTATCAGCATGTGTTCTTCTGAGCTCTGACTATATTTCTGACCTTAGCTTATTGCCTTCCAAGACATCTCTAGTTCATAATTCTAAAGCTTTTCAAACTCCTCCCGCAGAGTAGTTCCAAACTCCAAGGTCAGATACAATCACAGAAATAACCTTACTTCTCCAGTTATAATTACACCCAATGCCTACATTTTATGTTTAAGTCACAGTTTCAGCGAACTTAATATGTAGTTCAAATGCTTCAAGAAAGGATCATCTTGACGGAACAAACTGATGCGAGGGAGCAACCTCAGAGAGGAAGTGGTGATTGATTATTTAGAGAACCCAAGATTACATTTCCACCAAGGCACACAAGAAAGCATACTCAACCAGTCTCATGGGCAACTCTCAAGCAAAGCAAGTGCACGAACAATTTTCTCAACTATCAGTTCTGAACCTCCATTCCTAGTCCACCCACACCCACACAATGACCAGTGTTCTATAGTTGTATTTAACATTCACATTAATCTTATAATCCAGATTAGCAATGAATTTTACCTGTATGGTAGATTTTCCAAAATCAACAAATATAGACCCCAAAGGCCCTAAAGTGCTTGATACAATAATTGTGGAAAAGATTTAGAGTGACAACTTTGTTTACCTCAAAGTAGGCCTCTGGTGGCAATCATTGCTTATGCCGTTCCACAAGGTTTTTTTTTTTAGATATTAAAAGCAGTTAAATGAATTTTATGCACACACACACACACACAAAAAAAAAAAACCTACAAATTGTTTTCTGCACCAAAGAAAAACAACTAACCTATATCCAGAGTTTACTTATCCTCATCAAATTGAGGACTAGAGTCATAATTCTAAAAGCAGTATTTCTCCTTAAATACCCTATACTTTTTATATCTAGATATATAATCTACCAGGACTTTTTTGGTGATATTTGTTCTGATGGCCAAACAATCTAAAGTAATTGATGACATTATAGGTTTTATATATGTTAGTCATCCAGTAATGTTATATCATATCTTATCAGATACCAGAAGCAGGAATGGTATTGATTTTTTCAGATAATTTTGTTATTGCTAAAAGCATTATATTCCTTACATAAATCTTCACTAGTAAAAGAAACATGTACTAAATTTTTGACATTTCTTTTCTTCATTGTGTCTATACCAGTGTAAAAAACATATTTAATTCAAAGTGTTACATGAATAAAAAGCCTCCTAGCTTTGAAATAATAAATAAATGAACATAAATAAATAAAATCTTTCACTGATATCCACAGATTAGATGCAGGACACTCTCCCTATTGTCAAAGATACCATATTCCAGTCATGCTCAGGTCCCTTATAATGAAGGTCATAATATTTCTATATAAACTTTCACCTCTCCCATATATGTACCTTAAATCATCAAGATTACCTGTAGTAAATAATGCAATCTAAACATTACACAAAGAGTCGTTTTGCTGTTTTGTTTAAGGATTAACTAGAAAGAAATCTATACATGTTCATTACAAATGTAATGGTTTATTTTCTGAATACTTTCAATAAATTGAATCTGTAGATGAGGGATCCATAGGGCCGAATACTCAACTATATACATATATACGATTGCTCACAAATACATATGTTTATCTTTGCCTGCATATGTGTGTGTGTGTGTATCTGTGTGTGTGCATGTACGTGCCTACTTGTGGTATGAAAGTCTCACTGTTCTATAGATATGTGGCTCAAGTGCCAGTTTGTTTATCAAATGTAAGATTATTGATTTTTAAATTATTATTATTATGACCCACACAGACTGCCCTAGGGGTTGGGCTGGTGCAGCATGTTGTGCCAGAGATTGAACTGTGGTCCCTGAAGTTGCCTAAGCTTTCCTATGCAGAAGCTTTAGACCATTGAGCCATCTCATAGGCCCAAGATTTTTTTTTTTTTTCGAACCGGGGATCAAACTCAGGACCTTGTACTTACCAAGCAAGCATTTGTGCCCCTGAACGATAGCCCTAGCCCCTGGCCCAAGATTATTGATTGATAAAATTTTATATTGGTTTAATTTTCCATTCTTGTCTTACTTCAGATAAAACAAAGTAATGCAAGTTTCACAGGGGAAAGTGTTTTGTTTATTTTATCTGATATATCTCTAATGATGGATTAGGTCTTGGACATGATAGATACATTCTAAATTAGCATGATTTGATTAGCAAAATTTAATCTAAAATTTAATATTTTCCACAGACTCAAACAGAACACACAGAAAATATTTGAGGGGATTAGTAACTGCTACTATATGGATATGGCTTGGCTGTGTTTCCCAAGAGTTCGTGTGTTAGTTTAAGGAGAGTGAAATTCAATCTGACCATGGTTTAGGAAGTAGAGTCTTTTGGAAATAATTGGAACTAAATAAGATCAACATGTGAGATAAGCATATACATGCATTCTCCCTACCCCTTAACTCCTTAACTGGTATTACTCTGCACCACCTTTATATAATAAAGCAACCTCAAGAATTGCATTGTAGTAATTTGAAAATGGGTGACTATAACAACTCATCCCGTCTTAATATGAAAGAAAGTTAAGTTTGTGAAATTTTATATTTTTGCATTATGGCTTAATCCACTTGTTTTTATTTCAGCTGGAAGGATTATAGAATATAATGATCATAGAGTTCAGTTTATCATTCTTAAGAGTGGGAAATGGAATCATTTAATGTCATAGAGAAAAATTTAAATAATAGCAGCTGAAGGATGAGTGAATAATGAACATCTTCTAAAAATTTTCTCCTTAAACTGTTTTAGAATTAAAGCTATCATTCACTATGAGTGCTTTGACAAGCATTGTCTACGTCAAATGTATAAAATATTATTCCTTCAAAATGAGAAATTTCCTTCTAATTACCTTGTAAATTTATATAGCACTAGTAGCTATCTTAATGTGGAAGACATATTGGTATAATTAAGCAATTACAAGCCTAATAACCAAACAAGAAATGTAAAAGAATGGGAAAATATCTTGAGATAAATTTACCTCCCTCTATCTCAAGAAAGGCGTTAACAATTTCTCCTTACAACTTGTATTAATTCATTGAATAATGTGCTAAAACCTACTTACTCTTACATGTTACTACAGAATCAATAGCACTTAAATTTATATATAAACTAAAAATAAAAATTAACTTAAAAATTTCCATAATGCTGGGCCAGGGAGATAGGTTGGTGGTCAAAGCACCAGACTGGCAAGTGCAAGGACAGGGTTTGGATCTACAGTACTATATAACATGTTGACTCTGGGTGTCAAACCAGCCACAGACATTGAATGTGGTCGTACTAACCTGTAATCCCAGGGATGGGGAGGCTGAGACAGGATGGTCACCATAAGCCTGAGCCACATAGAAAGACCCTGTACCAAATAAATAAATAAATAAAACATTTGTTATTAACTACAGAAGTTATTTTCAAAAAATTTCAGATGTAGTTTTCTTTATAGATTTACTGGGTATTGTTATGAATGTCATTTGAATCTGATGTTGGACATTAAAATGTCAGTTATTAGCTTTTAGGTTAATAAATATTTTTACATGAAAAAACAAAACAAATATAGTTGTGTTGAATTCATTAAGGTAGAGTGATTCACTGATTTAGAGCACTTTCATTTCAAACTCGGGAGATTTCTTTTAGTATAATAAAAAAATGAATCCCATACAACTATATTAATGGTCAATATCCACCCAGTCTGACTAACTTATCTAAAGGTTACAGTAAGGACTGATGAATCAGAGGAATGAGTCACAATTCATAGGAAGTATGTGGTGGTGGAATCCTGAAAACAATTATTTTATTTCTAGACATTATTTAGATAAACCATACATAATGTTGTAACACAGCGTGAAGCTGAATATTTTGACTTAGAAACACCTTTGTTCTTTCCTACAGGATAATTAATATCTGGTTAGCTACCAGTGTAAATGACGAATTATTTCTTTAAGTGTTTTATGATATCTTTTTGCTTCTTCCCTTTGGCACTGTGTTGCATATAATCATTTATGAACTCCTGAGTACCTAGGTAGTAGTTCAGGTGTGACAACCATCATAGAAATAGCCCTGGGACATAGGCCTATAGCCAGACTTTTACTGTAGTTAAATAGGACATCTTACAGAAAGGAGAGAAACAACAAACTTGTCTTTGAAGCTTAACAATATAACTTATGGTATTTTATATTGAGACTACTTCTTGATTATAAAGAAATTTCCTTTACATCCTTTCCGATCACTTCCCTGAAGTTTGTATACTACCTTATACGAACCTTAGGCTTCCAATTCTTCTGTATGAAGATTCACATAAAAATGTACTATCTGTCAACCTGGGCACTGGGGGAAAACACTCACACAAACCTTTATCCTATAAAAAGAATTATAGGGGCTCCAGCTCCAGGGGAATTCCCAGTCTTTACAGTAAATCATAAGATTCTTAGCTCAGATCTCCACAAAATTCTTTCTACTGATAATTTATATGGTACAGTTAGTCTGTACTGTCCTTCCCAAGTTGCTGATATGAAGACCTGATGAACTCTGAGAAGTGGACGTGTCTGAAGTAGTTCTAAATAAGCTGTGAAAAATATCAGTAGCACTACAACTCTACAGCCAGGATAACTACCCACATTATTGGTTAAGTAAAGGTAGTAGAGTTCTAGTTACATAAATAAAATTTTAACAATGAGTAATCAAACATAAATTATCCAGAATTTGTATTTCTGAATAAATTGCAAAACTAAATTATGCATCTTTCAAATGAACTCAGCTCCTGGGTTTGCTCTTGGACCTCATTCAAAAGTATAAATCTCATTTTAATGGTCAAAGAGGATAATTTGATCTCAGTAGGTAATTTCCTCAACTCAGTAATTCCCGCAGTGTTGAAATACTGAAACCAATAAGCAAATTGACAAAAACTACAGTTGACCAAACACTTTCTAAAACCAATCCCTGGATGTGACATGGGCTCAGAAAGGCATGGAAAGACATTTTCTTTTAGTATTTTCCTTTACTTCAATAGCAGAAAGTGCTTAGAAACAAAAATGACTAGAAGCATGTAGGCAACATATGTTTATTTATTTGTTCCTTAGTGAGTCATAGTAGAGATTGAATCCAGGGCCCTTGCACTAATCTACATCCCTAGCCATTTCTTAAATTTAATTCGCTTTTGTTCTAAATTTTGAGACAGGTTCTTGCTAAATCACTAAATTGCTCAAACAAAGCACAAATCCTCATCCCTCAGCCTCCTAGAGTGTTAGGAGTATAGAGTTTGGCAGGTCACTGTTTAGAGAGAAAGTAAAAGTAAGACTCAAGGAGAGCTGAAAATTAAACTATAATTTCCTGACTTTTTGCTCCCAACTTTTCCCACCATTGCATTATTTCAGAGCTAAATATTGTTCTAGATGCTGTCTTACTTTCCTCATTGTAGAAACAAAATACCCAACACCCACAAATTAAATAAGAAAAGGTTTCTTTCAGCTCACAATTTGCAGTGCTTTCAGCCCTTAGTCAGCTGGCTCTGAGGTGGGTTAGCATTAGCAAAAGGTTATTGGAGACAAGAAGTAGGACATAGCATGGCAAGCAGAAGGCAGGGACAAACAGTAGCAGGAAGTGTCCCTACCGTTCCTTTTATTCCATCCAGGTTACTAGCCTTTTCCATAGTGCCATCCAGAACTATGCTTATTCTAATCTGTGGACTAATTTAGTATCACACACCGTAATCCTAGTATCATACACTCAAAATCCAGCCAGCTCTGAAGAGCCCAACCCAAAGGAACATGAGGCTTAAGGGACATCTAGACACAAGCTATAAAAGATACAAATTATTGTTCGTTCATGTGTAGGCTGCCTTGGTCTTTTCTCATGCTGTTTCTATTGAGTACAAAGGTGTCCCAAACAATACTACAAGTATGTCTTCAAAATAAGGTTGTGTTTCCTTAGAGAATGAGTAGTCAGAGAGTATGAACTCAGGCACATGTATATTATTCATTTTCCTGAAGAAGAACTTGTTGTGTAGTTTCCTGCTCACAGAGAGATAGACACCATGATATACTTATCCGTTTATTAAAGTATTGGCATAGTCATTCCAGACAGAATGTGTATTTATACGTCTGCATGCTGCTGGAAAGGAAAGGAAGTCATACCCTATTCCACTCTCGTTCTTATAGCTGGAGACACAAGTGCAGAATCGTTGGTGGGGGTGTAGAGCTTCAAGCAATCCTTAGGGTAGAAAATGACTTCTTGGGAAATAACTTCTTCTGAAAGTTGCTAAATCTTTCCTGTTGGGATAGCTTATTACTGTGCTAAATGGATTTCCTAGGGTTGCTGTTTTATCCTATATATGAAACTGGAACGAAAAGTTTAATCGCAGTTCAGCAGGGTTTATGATAGTTGGAAGCTATTAATGATTTAAATGGAGTCCAGGTACTTGAAACCCTCTAGCATATTAACAACAACCAGTTATTAACTAGGGCCATACCTTACATCCCCAAGAGTGCATGGTAATTTCTGTTCCCAAAAAATTCCAGACTTAAAAGAGAAATGGAAAAAGTCAAAGGGTCTCTTTCTGGTATCCATTTGCTACTAGTAGCATAAGTCAAAATGATCATCATATAAACTATTTTTAACAGCTTGACAATTTTCACTGAAATACTAAGACTATCATCTCTGGAGTACAAATGCTTCAATAAGGTACAGTTTTACAAGTTGTTACCTGTTTGAACTTGGAATAATTATTTTATCTCAATATGCCACATATCGCCTGCCTTCTTTGCTCACAAAATGAGGACCATTGAAGCGATTAATCTTTAATATTATTGTGTGTCAAACAAAGATAATTTAGGACTAAGGTTTATAATAGCTAACATACATTAACATTCAACAAATTTGAACAATGATTTTTATTTATGTCATTGTTGTTAGTGACTTACTCTCACAAGATATATTAAAAAGAATATAAAATTCAATAGGCAAAGTAAAACTTTAAAAATGATGACATACACAATATACATTTATGTATTTATTCAGTAGTAAAATATATGAATATATTCTTTAATCTCTAAGGATGCTAAGAATGCTTTGTATCATTTATCTGTTAACTTTACACTTCTGATTCACATGTTCGCCAGTTTGAATGATATTTCCTTTGAGTCATGTTTGTAATCAACCATTGCGTTGCATACACCTTTTTCATGGTACCAAATGCCATACATTCTTTCTAAAAGATATGGGTCCTAGAGGTTGCCTAGTAAACATAAGAATAAAATTCACCATGAAACAATGATATCTTCAACTATGGTTTCCTTATGCTATGTAATTTTTCTGATTTCCATTAGAAAGGAGCTACTCTACAAGCTAATAATTTTCTGTGATCATACAGCATTAAGTAACAAGTGAATTTCAAACCAAAGGCACATATCATTTTGAGGTCTAAATTTTATTATTTTTATTATTTTTATCTGCAAACACAGCTTTCCTGAATACCTAGAACATATAGCTTTGTATAAATTTATTACTAAGATATGGAAAAAGGACTTTGGGAAATGCAAAGGAAAACTTACAAAGGGGCATAAACTTTAATGCCAGTTATTTGTAAGGGACTTGATACAGCTGGTAGAACCACTGATTAATTATCCTGTGGATAGCAGATGGAAGGGGTAGAACTTCATGAACTGTTCCATTTGTTTCTTCTTGTAATTTCAGATTCAAAAGTTGCCATTTCATCATGTAGAGCAAGGTCCTTTAACCCAGAAGGCACTGAATAATAAACCATTCTACCTGACGTCCAAAAAGATGAAGTGAAAGGGTCATAAGGATGATGGGAGGAGAGTTTTTAAAGATGAAGGAATCTCTAAAGTAGAGTAGAAATAAAGCAAAACTTTATTTGTTCTAAGAAGAATGGGGTGACCCGAGGTCACCCCTCACTGCCAAAAATGAGCCGAATTGAGAAAGAACAATCCGCAGAAGTCCTTTAGAACAATAGACATTATGTTGCTTGTGTTTTATTCAGAAATAAGTTCCATTCCAAAATTAAAGATTGTTTAATACATATGGCCTACAGTCTCTGTGAGAAAACATGTGTAAAACTATATTCAAATCCAACTTGATCAAGACATTATGAACAGTGTGTGGAACAACCAAGAAAAAGATGAGTGACTAGCCTTTAGACACAGAAAAGATAGACCTGATAGAGAAACTCTTTTATTAAAGTGCTCTTATTGGAGCCCAGGGAGATAGCTCCATGGCACAAGCATCTGCCTGGAAAGTGCAAGGTTGTGAGTTCAAACCCCAGTCCCATTAAAAAAAAAAAAAAAGTTGAAACAAAAAAGAATCAAGCCAGGCACAGTGGCTCAGGCCTATAATCCCAGCACTTGGGAGGCTGAGGCAGTGGGATCAGTGTGAGTTTGAGACCAACCAGGGCTACAAAGGTGAGCTCAAGGTCAGTCTGAACTGCAGAAGGAGACCCTGTCTCAAAAAGACAAAAAAAGAAGTGTTCTTATGTGTCATTTTTTTTTAAAGAGTAAGAATTCTAAAGCTCTATTACGATCAGACTAAATGCCTCTTGATGAAGTATCTTCTAATATTTAGATATCATGTTATTTGTATTATCTCCTATGGAAATAAGTACTTCTTACATAATAGGAAGGATTCCTGTCAGCAAATGGGAGACACTCAACTCATCCTTTGCTTATTTATTTGTTTTGTACTGGGAATCAAACTCAGGACCTTGCCCATGCCAGGAAGGTGCTTATGCTGCTGAGTTATCTCCTCAGCCCATTCAACTCAACCTTACTTCAGAAAATGAGGACCTATGCAGGTCACAGCCCTAGGCACATGCTTCCTCCAGGCCTGGCTGCATCTGTAAGCTCAGCCGATATCTGCAAGGGACCTCATGCCTCTCCCTCTTGCTATTACTCAGTATCCTTCCTCATCTCCTCTCTTATCCCTTCTCTCTGCTCATCCCTCTTTTTTCTTTTTATTATTCCTGTCTTCCCTACCTCTGAGAACTATTGCCTTCTGCTTTATTTCATCATAAACAACCTGAATGCTACTGTGGCTCCTGAAACTCTGAGATTTATAACCTGCATGAAATTAAAGACCCTACACGCAGAGATCTTCTCGAATCATGTAACTCAGCAACAATTACAGCATTTTCTCTCAATAGATAATCACTATTTGATTAGCTCATGGTGGTCAGATGCTCAGTGTAAGGGATTAGAACCTCTTCATTGGTCAACTATTGAGCCTTTTCCGCTTCCTGAACTGTAGCCACAGAAGCACCTAAACACTAAAACTTGCTTGAACCATGTGGGCTGAATTAAGTGTGATCCTCCAAAGAAAAATAGTGGCGATATCTAGATGAAGTGTAATGACTTGATACATATCACTTCAGCAGCTCAACAATGAGTTGACAATTTTGAGTACCACTCTAAAAAGCTTATTGGTAAGAGCCTAGTACCTTTGAAAAAATGCACTTTCATGTTCTTCAGACTTAATTTTTCCTTAATTCTTTGATTTAAGATATCTTTTAATACACTTCATTCCCACTCTGAAGTCAAAAGATATTTTCTTTTGACCAGTGTTCTATTAATTTATTTCATCTCATTTATCTCAATATATTCTTTTAAATTTTAGTAGTCTAATGAGTTGTAAATTAGGATGTTAATCCACAAGACTCACTTTGGGGAGCAGTTCCAGTTCTCATGTATTAAAACAAGAGTCCATCCCAAGAGTGCCTCTTTCATCAAGCTTGAACTAGATAAAAGTAATTCAGAGTGTCTCTTTCCAGATGGGAAATTCTCACACATGGCAAGACCAAGCTGAGAATTCCCTAGAGCTCTTCAGAAGTTATAGGGTAGACACATTAGTCATCTTTATGTACACTAGTGTCAGGAAGACTTCCAGTGTCACTTATTACTTGAAATACACAGGGAACTCTCACTTTATTTTTTCTTATTTTTCTTTAAGTAGAATACTAATTTATGAGAAATGGTCTACACCTCACGAAAAGGTGAGTGAGATGCATTTTCAAACAGACCATGAGTTCAATCTTTTAGTGAAAGTGGTAAATTTTATTTATTTACATTCATTCTTTTTTCTGAAGGAAGGAAAAAGTTCATTTAGCTCACAGTTACTGGAGATTTCAGTCCATACTCAGCCAGCTCCAAAGCAGAGTGTCACATAGCAGAAGGCAACCTTTCATGGTGGTGGCAAAGATAGGAGAACAAAACGGAGTGGCAGCAGCTCAAGTAGCTAGCTTCTCTTCCCTCCTTACATTGTAATGCAAATTACCTGCATCAGAACAAGTGTAGCATCCATGCCCACAATAATCAGTCACAAACTCCAGAAGCTACCCCATGGCTGCAGGAGGCTTTAGGGGGATACCTGTACACAAACCATAACATTCTACCTCTGGATCCCCAAGACTCATGCACATCCCTTTATGCAAAAGACATTTTAGTCCATCTCTAAGAGCTGCCACCAACAGTTTCAGCATTACTGAAAACTTAAGGTTCCTCCACTCCAAGCTCCACCCTGGCAAAGGGCAATAAAAGCTTCAGCCTCCCTTTTTCTAATCAAAAGAGAATTCCTTATCCTTCCCCACGTTCTCTTCTGTGTCCTCAAAGAAAATAAAACCCCTTTTCCTTCTTCCTTCTGCCTGTTTCTCTGCTGCACTAAGAATCTATAATAGGTAAAGTCTCTTTACATGAGCAAAATCCAGACAAATTTTGGGCCAACCCATAACATAACTCATCCAGAGTCCAAAAGCCAATGCATTTCTTCTTCTGAGCAGAAACTTTCTGCACCTGGTTTTACAGGAAGGGTTTTGCCAGAGGGTTTTCAGCCCTCTGGTCTTCTGAGCTCTGACCTAAATCTCCCAAACAGAACACCAAAAACTGTTTCAGCTCTTCACAAGTAGGCAACAGGAAACAACTTTTCCTGTCTCTGCCCATTAACCATTCTGAGAAGTTTGTAATCCATATGGTCAGGTTTAGCCACAGTAACGACCCCACTTCTCTGGTACCAAATTCTGTCTTAGTTACTCTTCCTTGTTGCTGGAACAAATACCTGACACTCAAAATGAGGGAAGGAAAGGTTTATTTAGCTCACAGTTACTGATGGCTTCAGTTGGCTCCAAGGCAGGGCGGCACATGGCAGAGGGCAACCTTACGTGGTGGTGGCAAAGAGCAGAGAACAAAAGTGGTAAATTTTAAATGGCTAAGATATTATATCATTATCAAACTCAATCAATCTTACTAATAATACTCTAAAGAGAAAAAATATAAATAAACAAAGGACAAAGCAGTCAGGAATATGGTTATAGTTAGTGCATGACTCTTAAAAAGACAAAAATGTGATAGTAATAAAAGCTTTGGAGCATTAAAATAAAAATAGACAAATAGTTTTAAATGTTTTTTTATTTTAAATTGCTATGGAATTAAATTTAATGTATATGTATGTATTTATGCATATACTATATTAGATATTCTCATACTTACTTATATTTTGACAATAATAAGCAGAAATAGCTAAAATTTAAATCCAGAGATGAATGATGGACTAATATCATTATGATAGACTATATTAGTAAATACGGTTAAATAATCTCAATGTTGGTTTTTGACTTTTAAAGACATACAAGTTTTTTGTTCTTCAAATGAACATTTTGTCATAGTATTCTCTTATTTTTTCTGTCTATTCTGTCCTCTCTGTGACATTACTTTATTCATTTCTAAACACGATTTTTAGAAGCTGTTTGCAAAGCTTCCTCATGCTACTCATTCCCCTAATTGACATCAAGGTACAGAAACCAACATTTAGAATTTAGTTATCAAGTTCCCTGTCATTGCTCTGTCATTTTCATTCATCCATGAATAAGTCAATATAAAATAAATAAACCTATCAAAGAAGAATGAATGCATAAGGCTTCTTACTGTTAAGAAGCCTGACATTTTATTCTCAGGATAATTTACTATTTTATGTGAGGAATTTTGGGCTTCAGAGTTTGGAAAATATGCATATGATTATTACCTATAAAAATGTCAGCTTCTTGGGGCCCGGGAGGATGGCTCAGTGGTCTAAAGTGCCTGCTTAGCAAAGCTTACGCAGCTGCAGGGACCGTGGTTCGATCCCTGGCACCACATGCTGCGCCAGCTCTGCCCTTAGGGCAGGCTGAGCCGACCATAAAAATAAATAAATAAACAAAAAAATGTCAGCTTCTCTAAGTAATTATTGAGGAAATTATGATAAATTGATAATGAATGTCAAACAATTCATAGTAGGTCCCAATTTCAGAGAAGGAAAAACTTAGTACTTGCTGCCTGCTTATTTTTGGGTTAATTGTGTTTGAGAAGACAAAATCGGATTAATTTATTTTTTTTCTTTTTTTTTAAAATCTGATTAATTTAGATATTTGTATAACTCAGAAAAAAAGCTTTTTAATCATAGAATTACTGATCAATGAATTTTGTGTAGCCAGAGAAAAACTGGATATTGGAAATCTTTAGTGAGACCTTAAATAAAGAACTAGATTACTGCAATGAATATAACTGAAATTCAGACAATAAAAATATGTAACAAGATTTATTTCTTTAACTAAATGGACAAAAATACATCAGTTGTGGGGAAAACAAACATATGCTATATTTGAAAGTCAAATTAGTAAAAAACATGCAGTACTGCCAATATAAACCTAAAACCACTGATTAAAATACATAGGTTTCAAGCTCAGTTGCAGTGAAACCTGGAACACAACTTTTCTTCCCCAGAATCGCAATCAGTATGAGGCCAGGATCATGGTCAGGTCACCCAGGACCCAGGAAGCCTAATGAGAAGCCAGGGAGTCAGGAGAAAGTTCCCACGCAATGGCACCATTCAAAAAAGAGCTACTGGCTAGACGTGTCTGGAGTCTGCTGCCTGTTTAGAATACTGCCAAGCCACAAATAAAAGATTAAAAAGTAAATAAAGGTCCAGGGAAGAGATAATAAAATGTTAAATGAAAACAGATAAATTACTTAAGACAGAGACTATTTTTCAAAGTTTATGTATTCATAATTTTGCTCAGTGCTTTTATTTATTACATCCTTTAGTCGTACAAATAATTCATGTCAGATTAATTTTGTTGGCACATGGTAGAGGTCCGTAGAGGTAGAAGCAGCATTGCAGTTACCAAGAGTAATCGCAACTGTTGCTATTCACTTGTCCTTGGAGGTAGGTGTATTAAATGAAGAAGAAAGACATGTGTACGAAGAGAGAAGTATGGGACTTACATATAGAGTTCCTGCAAAGTGCGAGACTTTCTCATACTGTTCTACAGGTCAATTTAAAGTAACTGTGATAAATAACTTCAGTACCTAAATTGATAGATGATTGATAGATCTCTTTCCCCTCAAATTCTTTTCCTTCTGTACTTTCTGCCTTACTTTTGCATTTTCTTCCTTCCGTGTTTTCTTTCCTCACTTACTTATTGGCTAACTGCTTCCTACCAGGGAGTCAAAAATAGCTAGACATGTTGTACAAACAAATATAATTCAGAATGCATTAAATGCTATTGTGTACAGACAACCATATTTATATAGCACATGTGCGTGTATCTGTATGTCTGCTGGATGGATCATCTTAAATAAGGGAGGAAGGTGGTCAGATATATTAAAGCCAAGATTTCAGTGAAGAAACCAAGCATGCCACCTATTCAGCTGGAAAATAACTGCGGTTAATTCTGCCTCTGAACTTGCTTACATCCATCACAAAGAAATAAAGGCAATTATGTGTGGGTTGCTGTGTATGTATGATAAAAACACAAGTCAATAAATACACCTTTCTTTGTGACTGAAACTGTAACCCAAAAGAAGACAGAGTAAAATATTCCATTCCTTTCTCAAAAATTACCTCACCAAATAAGCATCATTCATCTTCAGTAAAATCAGTAGATAATGTTTTCTCTGGAGCATTATATATATATAGTGAAATTGTTAATATACATATTACCTGTAAAAATAAAGGTTGAGAGTCTCATTCTTCAGAAGACCAAATATTCAAGCATAAAAGATAAAAACATAAAATATGAAAACAACATTTTAAAACACAATAGAGATAATGTAGGGTAAAGCAGGAATATGAATATTATATATATTATTTATCCTCAGAAAGTTGATCAAAAATCATATAATGTTGCATCTTCTTTATTATAATTTCAAAATTTTAATAATATAATATCTGAAATATAATCATCATTTTAGAATAATTATATTGAATTTTATACTATACTATATATTACATGTTAGATGTTAGGTGGTATAATTATATCATGTAATAATTTATACATATATTTATTTTTATCTAATTTGTATACTATAAAATATTACATGTTGTTATTAGAGATACAAGATAAAAAGTAAAATTAAGAAATAATATTAAGAAAGCAAAATATTCTCCAGAATTTTTTTAAAAAAGAATGCTATTATCTATTTAAAGAGAATGGGTAATACAATTTGGAAAAATTAATGGCTTACTATTCAACATATTTATGCAGTAACAAAAGAGAAAATAGAATATAATTTGAAGCTCCAAGAGGCCCAATAATTCAGTAGCACTGAAAACGTTTTTGGGGACGATGTGAATTAGCTTCTCCAACCCAGATAGACATGATTTCCAGAATACAGCCCAATCAATGCAGAAGTTTCATGCTGGGATAGTTCATGGTTAATAAAGTAGTCTAAAAGTTTCTGGAGAATGTAATCATGTCATATTCAAGAATGGAACTAGAATTATGTAAGGTTTTTCAAGAAAATATAGGAAAACCTTCCATATTGATGGAAAGTCAGTTTCCATCTCAAGTTTTATATATTCCTATTTTGTTCATCAAACATGTGAAGTTAATTATATTTTTAAAATTTCAAAGTCTTTAGAAAGTTACTATCTCTATGCGATTTCTTAGGAAATGGCTACATTAGGATATCCTGCAGCACCAATGAGGTAAATAAACTAATAGAATTCGTCACCGTGTAGAGGTAGGGAAAGGTTCCAAGGGAAGCTCTGGAAAACAAAACCATTCTGAGTTAGCAGGCAATTGGAGGACTCAAGTGATATCTTTTGAGACATAAGCAAAAATTTATGTGAAAGGTGGTATCATGTGGAAGATTAAAAGGGCAGATATTTTACAGACTTGTGGAGAGTAATAAGACTGTGTTCAGCAAAAATTGTAAGATAGGGAAAAAAATAACCCCTAGGGAAAAAGAAGTTAAGAAAAGATTATCATTTAATGTAAAGTTTTGGGGCTGGGGAGATAGCTCAGTGGAATAAATGTTTGCCTGACAAGCACAAGTTCCTGAATTCGATCCCCCATACCGCACAAAAGTATAGCAGTAATATTAATAATAGTAGTAATAATAATAATAATATAAGGTTTGTTTCAGTCCTTAAATTATTTAATCCTAATAGAAACACTATTTCTGATATTTTTATAGAAAATTGACTTTCTTATGTAATAGGTTGAGTATTCTCTATTGATTACATATATGTGAGATTTTAGAATATTTGTACTCACATAATTAAATATCTTTGGAACAGGTCCCAAGTCTATTTTTATTATTTATTTATTTATTTATTTATTTATTTATTTATTTATTTATTTTTGTCTTTTTGAGACAGGGTCTCGCAATGCAATTGAGGCTGGCCTTGAGCTCACTTTTGTACCCCAGGCTGGTCTCGAACTCGCACTAATCCTCCTGCCTCAGCCTCCTGAGTGCTGGGATTATAGGCGTGAGCCACCATGCCTGGCTTTTTAAAATTTTATTTATTTTTTTATTTTTTTACTTTTTTATTTTTATTTTTTTTTTAGGGCCCAAGTCCAAATAAAATATTTATTTGCTTTTAACATACCCCTTATATTTATAGGCTGAAGATAATTTTATAATATATTTTAAATTCTTTGGTGCATAAGAAAGGTTTGTGGCATAGAATTTTCTATTTGTGACTTTATTTTAGCTCTCAAACATTTGAATGTGCAAACATTTGAGCATTTTAGACTTCCGATGTCTGGATTGCAGATGTCCAAACCAGGTGAACAATAATCAATCATATCTATAAATTCAATTTGTATATAAATAGCTCTCAATTGCTTATGGAAATCAAACTTTTTATCTTTTTATGTTTCACCAGCATATGGGGCTGGGGAGATAGCCCCATGGCAAAAGTGCCTGCCTGGCAAGTGCAAGGTCATGAGTTCGAACGTGGGTCCTGAAAAAAAAAAAAATGTCACCCACATAGAACACGACATGGGAAACACTTCTTTGCATTATCATCGCTATTACTGTTTACAGTTTCTTTAGGCAAGAGTCACAAAGTCATGTGATGGGATGAATAAAGCTATATTATTGGTTGTACTCAGTCACTTCTCCACTTAAGACAGCTTTGTCACTTTCCATAAATGCTAGCAGGTATCAGTTTTTGCTTAGGGCTGTTTTGTCAACAATTTGTGCCCCCCCCCCCCAGGGATTTTTTTTTAACCATTTTCGTGAGCCCAGTGTTCGGGATAGATTTTGTTTTGAGAAGCCTGTAGTATCTGGGTCACTGCTCTCCTCCTGACCATCTGCTTTGGGAGCATTTCGCACAAGCCCTTCACAGTAGGAAGCACTTGCCCTAGATGATGCTGTTGCATTGATTGTGCAGACAGAAAAAATCGCACAGGGCCCTGAGCTGTTTACTTTCACTTAAGTTACTTCTCCTCAGTTGTGTTTGATTCTATTCCCATAAAGACATTGGAATATAGACTTAAGTGTAATAAAAACTACTTCAAATAAAAATTAACTTTTCTTTACATTCTACAAATTATTTTCCAATGCATATTTCTGTATTACAACCTGTATTTCATGTCATTTAAGATTATTTCTATCCCATTGGGTTTCTATTTTTTAATTCATTTAAAATGTGTAGAGACTGAACTATTATATAGAAATTAAAAACATAGAGTTGCTGTCTTAAGTACTTTATGAAGTCATGTCCAAACAATTTATGTTAGTGTACCCATGAAAGACTGAGGTCATCTGATAGCATACCAACTGGTCCGCATGCCTGGGGATTTAATCTGTATCTGAATCATTTTATTCATGTTAGGCTAAAACTTTGATCTCAAAAAGGCAAACTTCTTAGAATTCTTATGAAGGTCTCACAAAAATAATATAAGAAAATAAAATAACAGTTTATTTTCTCTTTGAGAAATATTCCAAAGACTCCGTATAACAGAAATGGAAAGAAAATTGCCACTCTCTTTTTTACCTAATCTTTCAAGTATTTCCTTTAGTGCACATTTTTTTTCTCCTGTGTATGTATATTCTTTATTCAGAGAGAAGTGAATACTGAAGTCAGAAGTAACAGCATCCACCCCAATAACCAAGCTATTTACTATTGGTGAGATCCATGAGCTTCATATATATCCATCTTAAAGAACTAAGGAAACACAGCAATTTAGCTTTTAGCTTTTTGAAGTAGATCGTTAACATCAAAGATGACTTATGTAATGTTGATTAAATATCTAGCTTTATCTTTCACTTGAAATACAACCTATGTATGTGCCCTGAAAGGAGATCAAATTCAAAGATTCTTCGCATATACGCTCAAAATCTCATCTCCCTCACAGTACATTTTCCCTTCTAATTATAAAGAAAATAGTTCTCTTTTTTATAATTTTACATGATAGGCACAAACTGACATTTGGCAAGGCCTTTTGAAAAAAAAATAAGACTTCTTTATTATCATAAGGATCTTTCTACATATCAAAACACACTCTTGGAAAAAAATGAAGCAATCCCATTATGTATGAAAATTTATCATCCTAATTTACTTCGTGAAAACTTATTTCCAATCATATTTCATATGGAAGATTAGTTAGGCACTATCACTGGGTGCCTGAAATTCATTTTTGTCTATTTTTTGTTCAGATCCATTAAGACAGAAAACGACTTTTGAACCCTGGGATTATTGCTGAAATATTTGTCTGTGATGAAGGCTGTAAGTCAGACAATTCTACATTACTCACACAAGGTCTACTTTTGACATATGGTTCTCTGCGTGACTTCAGTTCTGCTGGCTGACTCCCAATCGGCGAGCTCCCCTGCCAGCTAGAATCAATAGCAGTTTGTAACAGAGACACAGCCATCATTATTTTGTAGAAACAGACATTTGTCTCTCGTTTCCCAAGCCATCCGCAGTCCACCACACACACTGGATATTCAGTCAAACAATATACTGCATTCAGTTCCATGTTTGCTTAGCCGGTTTCCCATAGAAATTCGCTACATTCAGGGACTGTATTTTACAGTTCTGAAACTGTCAGAGTTTTCCAGTACTGCCAGATGTGGTAGTTCTTCTTTAACAATCAGATTAAAAGTATATGTAAATATGTAGCTGTCAGTGCACTTCATACTATTGCCATAATTTAGCAGAAAGCCTTATGATAGGATAGGAATTTATACAGGATTAAAAAATCTTACCTTCCTTGTAAGCCTCTGTAAAGCAGAAGAGGACAGGAGTAATGGTTTAATCATGCTATGGGTTCAAGTCAAGCTTCTTCAAAGATAAAGGTACATTGTGGTCAATTGTGGATCCACCTGTGTGTTGTAGAAAATGAATGATAAAAATAGAAGTGTCTCAGAAAGTCTAGATTTTGTATTTAGTGGATTTATTATAAGCTAGAGCTCTTTATATGTCAAACACACTTAAAACATAAGCAGGCACAAGTAAATAGTCTATTGCCCTCACAAGGCAGAAAATACCATGACTCGGCTGCTGATCTGAGGTCTGATCCTAACAGTGCTCTGAGGAGCAAGAAAGAGCATCCAGAGCAACACAACAGAGAAGAGCTATTCTTACTTGAGTAAATCATTTTGCCAGCTATAAGCAATTGTTTTAACTATTTAATCAACGATAGAGTTTTCACTTAATTGAATAAAATTTGTGATATTTTGAGAACATTCACAAAATTGCACTAGAAAGCAGCCTCTAGATATAACTGTAGATCTATCAGAAGAAAACTGCAGTAAAACTTCTATTTTTAGAGTAGGAAAATGCTGGGCAACGTGCTCAAGGGGGTGCTGACGATGCTCTGTGCTCCTCTTTCTTTTGTTATTTTACTTTACATACATAGACAGTATCCTCCGATACTGTCCTCCTGAAAATGAAACTATCTATACATCAATCTCATTGTCTCTATAGAGGCTTTTAAGATTTCTTTAACCAATGTATTCTCAAATCTATTTTTTTTTTAAGTTTATTTTTTTTTCTTGTTTCAGAGCTTTGTTTGTTTGTTTATTTATTTTTATGGCCGGCTCAGCCTGCCCTGAGGACTTGGCTGGCGCAGCATATGGTGCCGGGGATCGAACCGCAGTCTCTGCAGCCGCCTGCAGGCGCTTTAGACAACTGAGCCATCCTGCCGGGCCCTATTCTCAAATTTTACAATGATAATACTACAGTTTCAGGTCTCACTGGGTTCAAAAGTTTGTTTATATTTCTATCTAATTTTTTCATATTTTCTGTTCTACAACCTTTTTTAGAATTATTTTTTTGACAATTGTCTTCCTTTTATTTTGTCACTTTCTGGACTTTTTTTGATATTTTTAATACATATCTCCTTCCTTTGCTGATTCCTGTTTATTGTTCTTTTTGGTGATTTTCTCCACTTTATTTGCTGAATCCTCGGTGAAATTCCTATTTCTGCGATTATACTGACTTTTAAACTTCCAAGATCACTTTCTTGTTCCCCAACTTTCTATTATAATTTCCACTCCTGGTCACATTTTCTTAACACCTTCTCTAATCTTTTTCAAAGCACTCTATTTCTTTTTTTCTTCCTGATGTCTGTTTTGGCTCTTAATGGCTCTTTCCATATATAATTACCTTCAAGCCCTGTCTCACAGTAGAGGCTTTCTTGGTACATTCTTTTTTCTGTTTCTATCTAAGAATAAAGCATGAAAGATCCCCGAGACTTGTGTGCTCATGCTGAAGGAGAATCAGAGAGTTGAGTGCTTAGGCTTCATTAAAAACGCTGCTACAGAGCTATGACGTCCACATCCCAGAGCTTCATCTGTTCATTTTCTACAGAAAAAAAAAAAAAAAAAAAAACTCACCTCTTTTCCCTAGACTAATGCCAGAGATGCATGTATCAGTTGGTAAAAGGGGAAAGGGCCAATTGACACCCAGAGTTCTAATCTTCACCAATCCTACTATCTTTTCTATGCCACCTCACAACTTCAGCTCCCCTTGGGACCTGAAAACCAAAGATTATCTGGTTGTACTCTCTACTGAGTAAAAGTCTCACTTCCACAGGGTGTGAGTAATTTTTCTGTTCCTCGTAGCCATCCTCCTGGACATCTTGATCTCGGCATATGAATGTGATGAAAAAGAGCCCTGACAGGACCAAGACATGTGTATTTATCACTTCCTGTTTATTTTCTTATCAATTTATTTACTTGTTTCGCTCACATGACTCTTTAAAATTTAATTGAATGATAGTCTGGCCTAATACGAAAGCTTCTAGTTACACTACAGCTGCCTTCAGACTCATAGTTCTCTTGAACTCACAAATGCAACCTCTGTGTGCACAGGGACAGATTGCAGACCTCCTGTAGAATAACAAAACCAACAGATGCTCAGTCCCTTGCAAAACGTAGTATAGTATTTGCAGGGGATTTATTCTTACCCCCTGTATATTTTAAAACGCCTCTAGATTACTTATCATGCTTGATATAAATTTTATGCAAATAGTTGTTATATTCTATTATTGAAATAGTGAAATAATGGCAAACAAAAAAGCCCATATACCTTCAGTACTGGTGACTTCTGAAATATTTTCAATCTATGGTTGGTTGAAACCAATATCAAACCATGAAGATGGAGTACTGGCTGTCATTTCAGATTCAATCAGCAGCAGGCTGTAGCCCCACATTCAACTGTAAATTTTGTCCCTTTCTGCACTTTGGTAATTTCAGCAAACAAAATCTTGTGGGCCAAAAGTCAATATATGAGCACCAAAAAAAATGAAAAGAAAAACTCTATCCTGTGTTTTCATTTTTCTCATTAGTCTGCTTGTTCAAGTTTCTCTTGACTGTCTTATTAGAGACCAGTGGGAAAGACATATTTTGCGAAGTGTATGTTCATTGTCTGATTGGGGTGATCTGGATGCCAAATGATGATAAACGTCATTCCTTCTGGGAGATTCATGTGTATCATGTACTTTCTTTGGCACTCCAAGATGTGGGAAGGCATCTCTCCTTTACATAGCACTAAGGGTTTCCACTAACACTCTGGACGTTCAAGGGCTCTACCCAAGAAAGACATCACTATTAGGATTCACTTGTCCATAGCAAAGGCCTATTTGCTTAAGTGCAAACAGCCCCCAGATAGCTCAGTCACTTAGCCCTAAGTCACTATTTCAGTCACTAGTACCTCAAGGTACACAGTATTTTGTACTCTGCTATCTTCCTCAAGCACAGAACAAAGTACTCATCAGTCATTTTCATTTTTCAACCATCAGTTGGTCAAATCACACATCAAAAGCACCAATGTTTCACTACAGATGAAACATATTTAAGGTCATTAAAAAAATTACTACTGAATATTTCAGGTACGGGGACCAATAGCAGGAAAGTAAATTTGTCTAGACATTATGTTCTATGATGCCACTGGACTAAAGATTAATGATGACATTTATTTTATATCCTTTCGTGAAGATGTTTATTTTATATCCTTTCATTTTTCTTAGTGGAATATACTTCCTTAGACTTCTAAGTCTTTGTATTTTTTTTATTAATATGTGCCTGGCATACATAATAATCACATTCATTTTAGGGAATTTGACCTGTAGATAATAATAGCTTCGTTTTTTCTCATGAGGTTGTCTAACTTTTCCAAGTACCTTCTCAAACTGAGAAATGGTACTTCTCTGGAGGAAATATAAATTTTATAGATTCCTTCTTCAACAGTTGCTATATTTATTAACTAGCATGTGAGAGGTACTGCCTTAAACCCTTGGGATACAAAAGTAAGACACACCAAGTACTATAGGAAATGCTTTAATAATTAGCATGAAAAAGGTAAGATTGGAGCACCAAAAACTAACAAAAATGTAAATGGAAAATCTTGGGCAGACACTTCAGAGACAGGGCATATTTAATCTCAAATTCAGAATAACATAAATATAAGCAAACGTGGGGAAAATCAGGAAAGGAGGATAAAATATCCTAGGAAAGAAGCAGCCTGAGCTAAAGGATTTATTCGAATATAATCTAGCAACTTTTGAAGAATTATATGCTAAATAACAGTGGATACTGAGGACAGTAGTTGTAGTGGTTGATACATTGTGTCAACTTGGCGGACTGACTCAGCAGCTGGGTTCCCTGTTGGTGGGGGTCCCACTCTGGGATACAACTGATTACTCCCTAGAGCATGACCAGGGCCTGCCTAGGATATGATTGGCTCCTCCCTAGAGCAGGATCAAGGGTCTGTCCTGGGGTATCATTGGTTCCACCCTAGGCCACAATGGGCCCACCTCAGAGTTCAGCACAAAAAGAGACTTTATAAAGGGGCTGAGGAAGGAGTCAAGACTTCACTTCGTGGGAAAAACTTCAATCTTTGCATTGGGCCTGGACTTCATTGTGGGCTTGCAGCACAGATTCTTCAGCCTCCAGCCTGGATCTTGCACTTTGCATCGCTCAGCTGATGAATAGAGACACAGAGCACTGCAGTGAGTGTCAGACTTTGGGACTGAATTCTTCAATCCGGAGCATGCAGATGTCCTCTGCATACTTCTTCATCTAAATCTGAGGCTGACTATTGTAAGCCAATCTTATAATTCCTTATAGATTGTATATTTTGTGTTAATATCCATTCCTTATATCTGTTCTGTTCTTCTAAGTAAAACCCTGACCAATGCAGTAGTTTTCATTGAGGCTGTAACTGTAAGAAAGTCTACCATGAGGTTGTCCAATATTTTAAGGAAGAGAACAATGAGATCAGAAATGTTATTCTGAAAACTAACTCTGAAGAAGTAAGAAGAATGTGCTAAAGTCCAGGAGTAACCACTACCATGAGCAATCTATTAAACCATCCATTTATTTGTAAAATATCACTACCCACGTTCTTTGACTTGTGATGGGTAACATGCACATGCACCCATTGTTAAGTGGAAGATAGGAGTCAAAACTGCCCTTAGCATGCCTAGCCTCCTGAGCAGCAGCTTTGCCACAAAGTCCACTGTAGAATCAGTGGTTCGCTTTCACAGCTGTGCTGCTGACTCTGAGCTAAAGCTCACTGCCAACGCCTCAACAGCATAACTCAAAGCACAGTTTCTAGTAATGCCATGGCTTCTGTGCCACCATAAAGTAAGACACTGCAAGTGAAAGCATGGTGAGTTGGGGACGATACGCATATGCCAGGCAAAGAGTAAGAGCTCATGTAAAGAAAGCAGATAAGGCCTTGCCTCTGGGAACTAACATTTTAACAGGAAAAAGATCTTTTTTTTCATGGTATAATTTTTTTTTATTTTTATGTATTTTTTTCTTTTAATAATACATAACAATGTGACATTTTCAAAGCACGTTAGTAGTACATTCTCAGTAACTGATACAATGTACATTGTTGTCCTCATAGAGAAAAAAGATCTCTTGATTGGTTTGTGGAAGTTAGAGTGATGCAATGAAAATATACTGCGGTGTTTACCAAACTACACTGAGTCTCCAATCATGCTTTTGAAATTCTGATTTACTGAAGAGAGGCTGGGATCTAGGAATCTGTATTGTCACAAGTTCAAAGGTGACTCTGTTGCAAGCAGTTTGCCGATCATATCCCAATGACAGTTTCTTTGATGCCCTAATCCAATGGTTCTCAACCTGTGGGTCATGACCCCAGCAGGGGTTGAATGACCAAAACACAGGGGTTGCCGAAAGCCTTCGGAAAATACATATTTAAACCCATGCTAAGCCGGGCATGGTGGCGCACGCCTGTATTCCCAGCACTCGGGAGGCTGAGGCAGGAGGATTGGTGCGAGTTCAAGACCAGCCTGGGCTACAAAAGTGAGCTCAAGGCCAGCCTGAACTGCATAGCGAAACCCTGTCTCAAAAAGACAAAAAAAAAAAAACATGCTAAAATACATATTTAAAATAAATATTTAAACCAATTATTTTTTGGTTTGGGGTCACTGCAACATGAGGAACTGTATTGCGGGCTCACAGCATTAGAAAGGTTGAGAGCCACTGCCCTAACTGAACACAGCAGTTCCTCTTCTCTTAAAGTTAGTTTCATTCCAATTTACCAAACTTACAATCGCTGGACTCCAGCTTAGGTGCTGGTGACACTTCACAGACGATGGAGCACATGAATAATGTGGACAGCAAACTTCAGGGAGTTTAAAATACATTTAGGGAGTAGAATCAACAAGAGAGAAATATGATTCAGCTTATTGACCCTCTTATATTGAGAGTTTATTACCCTGTAATTTAATGTACAAGATGAGCAAATTCCTACCAAGATTTTAACAATTTATGGTACCTTGATATACTATTTTTCTTCCCTTTCAAAACATTTTATATCCTAACTGAAGATTCTGAAGAAATAAATCTGTAAATGTAGAAATTTTGGCTCTCTCAAAAGTGGAGAAAAAAAATATTTCAGGCTGGCATAAAGGATTATGACAAAAGTACAGCATAATGTAGAGACGCCCAGATGACAGGCCAGGCCGACAATTTAATTCTAGGAGGCAAACATCACCCCGGGCATGCTGCAGTTGAATGCTACTCCAGCAGCATGGATAATATTTTATACTAACTATTTTTATACTAAATGTTCTGAGGATTGAAGTAATTGCAAATGTTGAAGGAAAATGTATGAGCAGCGCAGGCCCCTGGCAGAGTTCTCATTAATCCCTAACATTCAATTTCCAAATTCAAAACCACAGAGGGTTAGGAAATATGACCTTATGCTGATCATACGAATGCTTTCTGCTATGATTAAGGAAGACTCCTTTGCAACCACAAAAAGACAACACTGAGATATTATTATGTACCAAAAAAAAAAAAAAAAAAAAAAAAAAAAAAAAAAAAAAAAAAAAAAAAAAAAAA
>PVJA010001450.1:0-38630 GCA_004027025.1 Myocastor coypus | reverse complement strand
TGTATATATACATATATGTATATTTATATAAAGAAATACAACCTCACATATATAGTTCATGATATTATTTCACATATGCCCTTAAATGAATTTTCACAGCAAATTTTGAAGGAAATCTAGGTTTCTTGTGCCATTTCAGGCATAAGAAAACCTAACTGCAGAGGCTCCAGAATACACAGCCCCCTAGCCACAGGCCCCAGTCCCAGAATACCAGGCTCTACATTTTGGCAAGATACCCAGTGACCTTTCTTCACAAATCTCATATTTTACGTACCAATTAGGAGAGGAGCAGTGCCTTGGGATATTTTTCATATTCACTTCATCCTGTTCTTTCTTTTTCCTCATTTCCATCCTTCTCTCCTTCCTTCTTCCTGGTACATCTTCTAGGAAACAAGGAAGTCAAAAATTCAGGCTATTCGTGTTCCTCACAACAGGAATTTCTGCCAGTTCCCATCTCTCTCTCTCCCCGCTTTTTTCTTTTCATTTATTTTGTGGAATCTATATTTTCTTATTTATGTTTTTCTTGACATTCAAATGTAACATTGCTGCTGGCCCATTCCTGTAAGTCTGAGTTTTTGGCTGGCCCTGGTGCTGGCTAGGATCGGAAACATCTATGCCCACAAAGCTGGCATGCACTAACATGGCATCTCGTGGTCTGAAGATACCGAGGAGACGGCTGTTCTGCAGCCTGTGTGAACCTCAGCATGGAGGATGCATGTTGGAGCTGACCGCCCAGCAGTTGCTGTGGCCCCACCCTTTGCCCATCTACTCCTTCTGCCTTGATCAAAGCTCTCAAATGAGGTGCCACAGACTGAACCCTGCAATGGCCACTTTGTTTTATTTTGCTCTGCTCCACTCCTCTCTGTTTCTCACGCATCTTAATTCCTCCTATATTTTCCCCTTGTCCCGTCCCACCTTTTCCTTCTCCTCTATTTTCTTCTTCTCCTCTAGGGAAGTCACCTCATCTGCACTTCGCTACCACTCTCACTTTCCTCAACATCTCCCAGCTTCACTTCTCTGCTTGGCTTTTGAGCTTCTGAGAACATTTGAGTTTGCCACTCCCAATAGAGGTTAGGGGTATTAACACGATTTTCTGTGCTCATTCTCCTTTGTTCCTCATGATCTCCCCAGAGCCACAAACACCACTTCTCATCTTCTAATGTCCACCTAACCCTTGAATAGCTGGCATGATTCATTTCCTTACATACCAGTCTCATGTTCGCCACCAGCTCTGTAGCAATAATATCAATTTTAACAGGGTGCCACGGATGACAGCATATGGATGATAGTTAATCCTGGATAGTGATATAGAGTATTTCTCTCAGTAGTCTATTTTTTACATCTTAAAATGTTTCCCAGGTAAGTACAAACATCAATTTTAGTACCTCTTTTTTTACTAAATTTTAGAATTCAGCACTAATTCAGCCATTTATTGATTCTATTTGTGCTGTCCTTTTTCTAACCTATACATTTGCAGTGATAGGTATTTACAGCTCAATGTATTTTGTCTGAAGATTACGTATTCTAATACAATTTCAGAAAGCAATACTCTGATCAAAAGCAATGAAGTTTATTAGTGTTGGGATCTCAGATACTGATGCTTTAATTCACAGTTTCAAAGCAGGTCATGTGCAGAGAGCCAATATAGGAATAGTCAGGTCTTCTCAAGATCAGGAATAATAAACAAAGCTGGGGTTTTTGTGGTTTTAGCTTTTGCTTTTACTGCATTGTGGCTCTATGATTTGCTTGCTCTCCATTGGAGTGGAACTCTGAAGTTCTGAGCTTTTCTGAACCACTTATATAAGCAGAACACTTTGTGTTGCATTCAGAGTTTGCAACACAATAGATTTAATACAGGATATATAATTTTAGGATTATGTTACAATATTCATACAAAAAGTCAAATCCAGAAGAATTTAAGAGGTCTTGATCCCTTAGCAATGTCCAACAGAGTCCAGCGGAAGCTCTAGAGCCCTAGGCAATGTCCTCCATGAGTCCTAATAGAAGCCTGGAGTCCACAGCAATGTCTTCTATGAGTTTGCATCAAGGCTTTGCAGTGGGAAGGCCCAAAGGTCAGTGGTAGAAGCTAGAGAGTGCTCTGCTGTGGTGAAGGAACTGTGTCATCAGCATGAGGGATCTGCACAGGAGCCGGCAAGCAAAGCTGAAGGTAAGGACCAGAGCTGCCTTCTGGATAACTACAACAGCATCAAGAACGCAAGTTCCTCCCACAATGACAACAGCTGAGTTCATATCAGGAAAACCAGCACCACGGGATTCTGTTGAGGACTCAACAGCCACATCGTCTTCCTCTCAAGTTCTCCATCTACGCTGCTGGCAGTCACTCAGAGCTTGGCCTTCCACACCAAGCATCGTGCTGATTCAGTTCATCTGAGTGCTACAAGTTGACCATCAGTTTAGCTACCACACTTCCTATACTCTATTTATATATTCCTTCTCCATCATTACATACCTGCTTAAAAAATCACTATCTCAGGCAGCGATTAGAATGAGGAGTTGCAGTGCTCATTCTAATTTGTACTGCCTCTGTGGTACACTTTTAAAAAAATGTTAATTATTTGGTCAGTGTCTGTCTTGCCACCTGGCAGAACGTTCACGGTGATGGAGCAAATAAATCCATCTTATTCAGTGGTGGTGTGCAATGTCTAGTCCGTTGTCATGCATGAAGTACTCATCAAATATTTGGTAAATGAAGGAAGCAATACTGATGGGAGAGAGTAGGGGAGGTTAGGTAAAACAATTAGTTTTTCAGAAGTGTTTTTGAATAAGCCAACATCTTTGAGCTTTTAAGCTTTCTACTCCTTATCAGTCTGCATATTTAATTTTCTCACCTTTTGCCTGTGCTGAGACTCTAAATGAAAGCATCAGGGGAAATAATGACAAAAGGTTGATTGTGATTTGCAGTTATTAATAACTAAAAGTTTGTGTGACAGAAGACTCACTGCCTCTCCTGCAGCTGAAGAAAACATTTAATTCTAAGTAATCTCTGTCCAATAAATCAGGACTTCAACAAAGTTAATTAACTGGAAAGCACATGACTTGAAAAACCCCATTAAACCTTTCCTAGATTAAATGCTGATGAGAGACAGGACCAGTACCTATGTTTAATCTGACTTTGTGTTCAGTACTCTGGAACAGGGAAAGTTGGTCATTGCTGAAACCATCTGGGTACACAGTGATAAGAAATACGTTAAAACAGCTCCTCTGACAAATCATTTATAAGCACACGTCTTCATTTAATTCAAATGAGCTCAAGCGAAAAGGTCTATAAGCAGAAAGTCAATTCAGTTATTTCTAGTCAATAGAAACAGTTCATAGAATAGATACAATAAAGGAGGATGTACCATATAGTTACTTGTGAAATACAGTACAGATCATCACATCTTTGGTTAAAGTTTATTATGTTCAATAGGCCTAAAATTGATGGCTAACTCAAGATTGTAAACAAAGGTCTTAGCATCCTTAAAATTTGATAGAACTTTCTTCAACCATTTTATCATGCAATTTACTTTTCAGAAGAATCTGCAATTTATATCATAGAACATATACATATGCAAGATGATATATAAACTATATAGAGAGATATGAATCTATAAATGTGAATATATGAGCCAATCTGTTGGTAGGCAGATAGAATTCTCTCTGGCATTAGGAAACCTGCAACCCTGTCACTCTGCCTATCAATGTGATAGGCAGAAATGAAGTTGGGCTAGGGTTAAACACCATTGACTACTGAAAAATTTCTTATTCAGTGAAGAGATATAACATTAACGGTCTAATGAAAGAACATGTTGAATTCATTATTTCTGTTTTGAATAATGTGCGTTTCCTAAGCAGCAGAGGCGAGAGCAGCAGGCCTGTCCTGTCTTCTCCTCCTACCTTCAGAGAATACCAGCAGGCATTACCAGAAAAGGCCAGAGGGGAACAAGATCTTTAATACTTTAGCTTAGCTTTCTAGCCCCAGAAATGTGCTTTTCCCCTTTCAAGTATGCAAGCATAATTGATTCTGTGAGACATCCAGGGAGAAAACTGGCATGGTCAACTCTAAAACATTGCCCAATAGTAAAAAGCCACTTAGGGGAAAGCCTGGTTTTGGAAACCATGTTCCAATTTTTCCCTGCGTATTTCAATTTTTTTTAATGCAGTAAAACTATGACAGATGATCCAGGGCACAGGGAATACAAATGAAATACAGAGAAGAAGCAAAACAGTAGATAATCATTCAATTCCCTAAAAGGCACAGATTTGTTGGACAATTTCACTGTCACAGTCAATTTATAAAATAAAAGCAAAGCTATATCAGGTGTTTGAGTTATGCCAGACACCATGCTAAGTGTTCTACCTGCAGAGTTATTCATGTCAATCCTCTAACTTTTAATCTTCTGTTTTATAAAGCATGAACTGAAGTCTGTACTTGGCTTTATGTTGGCATTACTATCAGGAATATAGAAATATCAATGTCTGAATATTAGCCTGACATGTTCTTTTTTAACTGATACAGGACTTTTCAAGCATTTACAGATGATTGTAATATGCAGCACTGTTTGAGTCACTGGGTTGAACGATTCTTCTTAGTTGAACCACACCGCTCAGATTTTTCAACTCAGCTACTCTGACTAAGATATCTACATAATAATATCATCTATTCTGCCTCTGTATTATGTAGACCTGATAACACGTGACATTCACAAAGGGCAGCAAGTTAAGTAGAGTTATTCTCATTGTATAGATTAAAATATCTTGTAGAAAGATGTCGATCAGTTAATAAAAAATTATAATCAACAGTAGAAGGTAAAAACACAATCAAGACTCTAGGGAAATTGTTCTTTAACAGAGAATTAAAAACTTATAATTAGAGGACAATCTCTCTGTCTCTGTCTCTGTCTGTCCATCTCTCTCCTCTCTCTCTCTCTCTCTCTTTCTCTCTCCCTTCCCTTTCCCCTCTTCTACACTTTCTTTATATGAAAAATAAATCAATGAATGCATATTGGGAACATGTTTTCTAACACAAAACAGAAGATGATGAATGAAATGGATACAGAGTTAGACAAATATTCTTCTTATAAAGCTCAGGCCTACGGTGCATAAAATCATTTCTGCAAACTTGAGGAAAACCAGATGATAATCTGTGTATTACTGATGTCTTGGTTTCTTGCCACTGAGACATAATACTGAATACTCAAAGCTCTAGGAAAAGCTTTATTGTAACTAAATTTGTGGAGGTTTCAGCCCATAGTCATATGCCTGCAAGGCAGGAGAACAACTGAAGGGCATCACAGAGAAGAAGCAGTCCATGGCAGCAAAAGAAGGCAGAGTGTGACCAAGGGAGCAGGGTAGAGACACACCCTTTCAGGCCACCACCCAGTGTCTCACCTCTTCTTATGAGCATTCACCTCCAACTAATGCTTGGAAAAGTATCACATTCCCTTGATCAAAATATCACCCCAAAATCCCACCTATGTTCGCAGGAAGCACTGTGGGGCATCAAAATATGAACCACAACAAGTGACAACATTATTTTTATGGGAAAATAAACTCACAGATAAACTTTTGTGTGACAGCTCTAAAGTAGGAGGTTGTCTGCAGTTTTGCAAACACCGGATGTTAATATTATAAATGCTAATTTGTGTGCATATAAGCAAGATGTGTTTTTTTAAAGTTAATGTAAACTGAATTCATCTATTTAAAATTACTACATGAATAAATCCATTTTTCCCCTCAGAGACCAATAGAATGGCTTTTAAACCTGCATGATAACATTAAAATTTGTTTCTTTGAAATACATTCCCCTAGTCCATAAAGCTAGCATCTGTCCTGTGGGCCACATATGATGGCATGGTTATCAAAGTGATGGAGAATTATAGCAGGCAGCAACCACAAAATTTGATGAGTCGGCCATTGTTGAAAGCATATCAAGCTCTGTTTCGACTGCCAGGGCCTTTGCAACAATGACAGAAATGAATGCTGTCTCCTATTACACCTCACAAATTGAAGATGATCCTTGATCTTACCTTTTAACTGGAAACTCTGCCCTGCCTCTATTGAGGCACCTCATCCACTCCAAGTTTCCAAAAACTATTGTGTATTACCGAACCCGTGACTCTCTCTGTCCCATCTGTCTGTGCTCTCTTCCTGTCTCTGCGTGGAGGACCAGCTTAAACAGCAGGTCTTCCGAAAGCCATCTGAGAAGTTTTCCTCATGAAAGTTCACCTTGGAGTTGAAGGTGACGCCTCAATCTCCTTAGCAGAGTGGATTGTGACCAGGCCCTTCTTGCATTCCCTGGAGAAATGCATGAATGTTGCGGTGTGTTAAGTATCACCAGGCAAGTATCTGGGATATAAAGGGAGTAAATTCTAATGTTTGCACATCATCAAGGGGAAACAACTGAAAATCCAAATTATAATACATCTGGATTCAGTTACTGCTTTATTACATCTTACTTTCAAGTAGATAAAAATTATGTAATATACATAATTTATAGAATGTTAAAAATAGTTCTCTTCTCCAGAGGGAATTAAGGTTACTAATTTTTGTGTATCCTACAAGAACCATACAATGAGTGTACAATGAAGTGTGTGTGTGTGTGTGTGTGTGTGTGTGTGTGTGTGTGTGTGTTCAAAAATTTTACACAGGTAATATGAAGAAGTAAAACAAGATTTTGAAGCGTGCCTTTCCTTTAATTTCTCATAGCTTATCACTTGATTAGTATATAAAAAATCTCATTATTTTAATGTTGGCTAGATGAATATGATAAAATATTACAGATAGTCACATTTTAAAAATCATTACATTAAAAAATACTGTGCTGTTAATCCCTCTCAACATAATCCTCCTTGTTCTGACCATACTCATCCCGCACCTCCTGGCCCCTGCAGAAACAGTTCCTGATGTCCTTTAGTTGCCTGTGGTCGTGTTCTAAGCTGCCTTTAAGTCCTGAACTGATTCAAATTATTTGTCTCTCAATGGCCTTTCTTATCTTGGGAATGAACTAGAAGTCAGGTAGAGCTATATCCAATAACCAATGTGGATAAGGACAAAATCTGGTGGTTTTCTGATTACGTTTTTCAATTGCACAGCACACAATACTAGAACTCACTACGTTTCTTGTCAGATCCCTAAAGTCACTCATCAATGAGACTTTCCAGAAATGCTTCAGGAAAGAGCAGGAATGATGGCATAAGTCTGTTCAAAGTCAGAAGGGAATATTCAGAAGAGGAAGTAGTATTTATTTATTTATTTATTTATTTATTTATTTATTGTACCCTGGGACTGAACTCAGGTCCTTGCACTTGTCAGACAAGCACTTATTCCACTGAGCTATCTCCCAGACTAGACATAGTATTTTTAAGACTTAAATCTTCACTATATATTTTGATAATTGTTTGCATATTGTTTCATTTCAGGTATATACCACAATTTACATAGATAATCATCTATTGAAACTATTTTTATTATTTCTAATCTCCTTCATTACAATGATTAGATCAACAAACCTATTTATACACAATAGATGCATTGATGTAAGATTTCCTAGTTTGAATTGCTGTGCCAAGTGTAAGAATGCCTGACACTCGTGGTCCACACTCTCCTCACAGCACTCTTGGAAACTGACACAGAGGGATAGCAAGTTTGA
Organism: Myocastor coypus; assembly: GCA_004027025.1. Lineage (NCBI taxonomy): Eukaryota > Metazoa > Chordata > Mammalia > Rodentia > Myocastoridae > Myocastor > Myocastor coypus. The sequence goes on along the minus strand of PVJA010001450.1, from coordinate 30,979 downwards.
GCCCAGCCTGGGCAACTTAGCAAATCAGCAAAGGCCCCATTTCAAAACTGAAAAATAAAAATAATGCTACTTCAAAGGTTCTAAGTTCAGTCCCTCATATTGCCTCTTATCTCATACCTTTAGCAAAATAGTAGTTGACATATAATGATACATATTTTTATGGAGTACAGTATTGTATGTGACAAGTAATTTTATTTATTTATTTATTTACTTACTTACTTACTTACTTACTTACTTACTTACTCACTTACTTACTTTTGCTGCACCAGGGATTGAACTCAGGACCCTGTGCTTACCAGGCAAGCACTTAACTACTGAGCTATCTCCCCAACCCTTTCTTTGGGTTTTCTGGACATATTTGTGATTGTGTAGCATGTTGTTATTTTACTGATTTGAGCAGCTCTATAAATCAAGAAAATTAGCCTTCTGGAGAATGAGTTGCATATTTTCCCCTAAGTTTATAATATGTGCTTTGAATTTGCATTGCAGAAATTTGAGAGTGTCATGAAACTAAATTTATCAACCTCAGAATGAGTAAGATATTTCAAATCACAATATAAAACACAGATACCATAACTGAAAAATAAAGTGTATCTGTCTTTTTACATAAAGAAGAAAAAAGAAATTATGGCAGACACTTTGTTTTTATTTCTGCTTTCCACATTACATCAGTACTGGGATATGCGCTGAGACAAACTGGGCGACTCCAAGAAGCACCCATCCAAGCCCAGTGGGGTCATGCTCACCTGTAAACCCAGCACTTGGGAGGATATGGAAGGACAATCATGACTTTTAGGCCAGCGTGAGTGACAGAGTGAGTTCAAGGCCACATGGTGAGACCCTGTGTTAAAAAACTTAGGTTTCAAAGAAATTACTCCATAACTCAATGCATAAGTCATCAATTTATATTGCATATGGTTTTGGTGCATAAAAAATGTGAGGTGAGCACAGCAGTAGTGCTTGCCCCTGCTCTGTGGAGTTTGAGGCCCGCTGAGTCTCAAAGCTGGAGGCCATAGCTGGAGTATTACAAAAGCTGACTCATGTAGGTGACATTGGCAGCAGACGGAGACATTAGCCTACATCTCTATCAGCCTACATCTCTATGGAGATGTACACCATCCTGAGGATGAGTGTCACAGAAAGGCAGAATGAAGAGCTCCGTGGTAAGGTTTGCAGTCACTTTAGCTAGATTCCATCCAGCTGAAGTAGAGCCTGACCACATTCCAAGTGAGAGCAAAGAGTCTCATAGCTTGGTGGAGAGGTCTAGTTTCTGACAGAGGATATGGACCTGGAAATATGGCTCTGGCCTTTTGAGAAGCACAGTCTCACCCACCCACTCAGGAACTGGCCATGTGGATCATTGGTTCAAAGAAATTATCTCTAATTTTCTCTAAAACTCAATTTAATTTTCTCTAAAAATTCAATTATTCAAAAGGCACTTATTCTACTTAAACTAATAAACAAATACAGGGTTTCCTCCAACTACCATCTTCTGGGATGCTTTAACTAGAAAACAAATGCACAAAAGAAAACTGTTGAGTTATGGCTGTGACTTTTAGCTCATCAGAACTAAGTAGTAAATGAAATATGAAAAGAGAAATCATACATATCCTAAATCTGTAGCAGAAAATTGTTCCTCCTGCCCAGCCAGTACACTTCAGTTTTCTGTATGTCTAGATAATTATTCCTGTTCCAAGTTTGGTCAGTCCTGTCTCTTAGAAATGGCTGGCCATTGTGATACACAGCAGATTGCTATGATACATATTGTATAAATTAATTCCCAACTGAAAAGCCATTCTAGCTCTGTATTTTCTATTTGTTTATCCGTTATAAGTCCTAGACTACCAAAAATCAGGGCCTGATATTCTGGGAATGATCCTGAGCAGTACCAGTCAACATAAAGAAATCTGTCTCCAAATCCTGCATGCCATTTTGGTGTTTCAGCTTGCTATTGCAAATTGAGTAACTAAGGAATAAAGTCTACTTGAGTTTTTGCCATTCTAGGTAAAGATAGTAAAAGAATATAAAGGATCAAACAAAGAGGTATCAAGGAAAATTATTTTAACTACAAAAAAGGGCATCCAGATATCACAAAAACTATTCCTATGGAATGCCAGTAGCTTTAGAATTTGAGCCAGTGTAATCACCTGATCAGGATGGCCAGCTGAAAATTTGGAAAAGAAAATCATGACAATCATTTTAGAGAGTACCTATAGTGCAGCAGGCAACAAGGGATTAAGAGTTAAACCTCTTATCTTAGAGGATGACTGACAGTTGCTAGCCAGCTCTACCAAAGAAGTCTCCGTAACATAAACTCTTTGTCTATTTTTCACTAGAGAAGTCACAGTGTTAAGCAGCAAGCACCTAGGAAAAGGCAGACCCTAATCGTTAGAAGAATCTATCGCTGTGTACATAGAGTGTGAGTTTACTAAATTATCTGACATACATTCATAATGTCTATCTGGGTCACACATAAAGAGGAGGAGATTCAAGGTGCAAATTCACTAATTTAAGAACATATGTGGAGTCACAGAGTTCAAGCCTTAAGTGCATGATCTAATTTCAAGTCCTCCTACATTATTTTTAAAAAGTTCTTTTTTTCCCATTAATTTCTACCTCACTCCTTTTGAGATGTGCAGAAAAACTTAGCATAATCTAAGTCGGTCCAAGCAAGAAAAAGGATTTAAGAGAAACTATAAAAGACAGAACAAGAGGGTGAGAGAGGGGCAGACAGTATGCATTAGAAGACGTTTTAATACAAAGCTCGGTCTCGCCATGAATTGCACCCCTTGTTTCCCACCATTCCCTCTCACTGTCATTATGTCCTCTGCAACCATTAGGCTCTTCTTGAATTGTTTCCATATCTCAGTGCTTGCTGGAAGGGCAGGTAGGATACGGCTCTGTGACAGAGCTGTCAGTTTGGACATTGTCAGTAACCATCCCACCATCCTTCACTGCAGCCTCCTGGTAATGGAGGAGGATAATTGGGTACTCTCCGCTCAGTTAGAAGAGAGTGCTTGACATCTGATTGTCCATTTCGTGCCCTTTTCATAACAGAAAAGACCATTACCAAATCCTTCAGGCTGCCCTGAGCACGTTTTAAATCTGCTGGAAAACTCAACTGAATTACAGCCTTTATCCTGATCTGTGCCCTATGTAATTTAAATCAATTCAAATGTTTCAGTTTGGTTTAAGACTAATGCTCAGCTCTGATCTTTAGTATTATATCATTCCCCAGTCTCAGAGTATTTTTTTTCCCTACTGCAAGAGTTGTCTTCTTTTGTAGACTGGAATATAAGAATGGAAATTTTATCTTATTTCTACATATGACACTTTGGTAGACTCAACATCTTCCTAGTCTTCATACTACATTTTACAGACCAAGAACATATATCTCCAGAGGATATACCAGCCATGGAGATTTTCATACATGTCGCATTTAATAAGTCATTTTAAAGAACTATCTCACATACCTATTAAATATTAGAGATTTTATGTGCAATATCTCATTTAGGTCACATAACAAAGTTGCAAACCATAAGTCCGACAATAAGTGTGTTTAAAAATTCTTTATGCTACAAACAAAGACAGAAAGGCTCAGAAAGGTTTAGTCCATCTGTGTACACACCATGGCACCTTCTATCTTAACAATTAAGATGTACTGCCTTTAGAGGCACAAAAATAGGGCCATGAAGTGTTACTTATGGGACACAATTGGGCCTAATCAAAGATTTTGAGGAAAAACCATTTTGCATGACTGCATGTTGTACAGTGGCATGCTGAGGGACTCTTTTTTTTAAAAAAATGTATTTAGTACAAGTTCTACAGAGTCTCACTACAAAGATCGGGTTCACAGTGATCCTCTGCTTTCAACCTCCCAAGCCCTGGAATTACAAATGAGCACTACCATGCCTAGTCTCCCAGGGGACAGGGATGTCACAGCACAACAGGGATCGAATCCCAGTTCCTCTGTCTGCTCAAGCAGGTGCTTTAATCCACTGAGCTATTTGGCCAGTACAAGGGACAATTCTTACACTTGTTTTTGCATGACATCAAAACACATTCTGAGAATCAGGCCTTTATATTCCTGTTCTTAAATATGATTTGCCAAAATAAAATCTATAATTCATATAAGTAAAATGCACTGATAAAAATTTCAAAGTTTAAATATAAATCTTTATAGCCCATGAGCTCCCTCATTGCCAGCTTCAGTTTTCTTTTTATCTCTTTTTGTTTGTTCGTTTGTTTGTTTGTTTTGTATTTTTTAGAGAAGGGCCTACAGGGCGTTCAGGGTCTCGTGATTATACTGGACTCACAGCGATTTGCCTCTTTACAGCCTCCTAAGAGCTGGGATTACAGGTATGCGCCACCATGCTCAGTCTCAATTGCCATCTCAGCATGTCCTGGGTGTGGGGCTGGCATGGCAGACCCAGAGATCGAACCCCTGGCCCCTGCACCTGCTTGCAAGTGCTTTAATCTACTGAGCTATTTGGCCAGCCCTGCCAACTCCAGTTTGGACAGCTCCCATTTCCTCACCTGTGGTAACTGTTGTTGCTTTGTTGAGTTTCCCTGTCCTTTCAAAATGACATTCACTGTATAATGTGCCTTTTGTATCACTGTAGTTTGAGGGAGTAGTAAGTGGTGAAGCTATGCATTAATTCCCTGGGTTTCAGATCTAAACATCCTGGCCCCCGAAGCTCAACCTCAAGATGCTATTACAGTAGCATCGCCTATGTTACAGTTTGTGTCTAATTATGCCTCCAAAGCTTCATGTAGTCATGAGGTGAACTTCTAGAGTTTGTGATTAATTTATAATTCAAAGCTAGAATTATGGATGCGAGTGGCACATTTACCCCGGGGCAGATAGCCTGAGTGTGCTACAAGGAAGGGAAAGAGGCTTGCCCTCTGCTGCTGCTCCTCCCTTCTGCTCCTGCTGTTTTACTGCTTTCAGCCACCATGAGCTGTTCCCCTTAGCCACATGCCTCTGTTCCTTGGAGCCAGGCAAGTATGGACTGAAACCTCCAAAAACTTTCCTTTCTTAATTCTGAGTGTTGGGTATTTGGTCCCATGACAGCCAATATAGAGACTCAATTATCGGACTTGGAACAACTAAATGAAGCACATGTAAAACGCACAACTCCAGTCCAGATTACTGAAAAATTTGGGATAGATTTTAACATAGCAAGTAGATAACTGAAAAACCAGTAAATATGATGATTAATAAATACTTATGGATTCGAGAAAAAAGAACGATATATCAGAATACTGCTCCTGCGTTGAGACACGGACCAATAGTGCACAATTAGATTACCGTGAGATGAGTTCCACGGTGAGGTGTCGTATCGCACACCTGCGTGACTAATAGGAAATTCATCCCAGATTAGTGAGGTCGGGGAAGTTTCCAAAATAAAAAGGGATAACTGAATGGAATCGTAGGAGAGCAGTAAAAGCCTTTTGACTTCCTAGCATATCCAGTCAAGCTCTTGTTCATTAATAATGAATGTGCAAAGGAATTAATATATATGGATGGTGGGGCTTGAATACCATCTAAGAATCTTAAAACAGATGAGACTGTAAAATGAAACAGAGTTCTAAACGCATCCCCTTTAACATATTTGGCTCCAAGTCTGAAACTATGCAAGATACTTAACAAAATCCAAGCTTCTTTCCTAAGCAGAGAATCCCTTTCTTTAATGGGATTCTGTGTTAACACAATACATCTTGTAGTAATCCTCTATATATTGCTCTATTAAATGCTGATGTGCCCTCATTAGTGAGCATATATTCTCTCTGGGGAGCATCCTGACAATGTGACTAGTAACTTACAGCACTCATTATCTGCATTTTTAAAGACTCCCATTTATGCCTTGGAGCCTTGTATTTCAGATTCACTACCAGATCATTTTTGAACCTTTAAGGATGTCACTGTTCTCATTTGGAACTGGTATTGCTTTATTTTTGTTTTAGTTTTCTATTTCCTCCTACTTAGCATGAAAAATGTACAAAACAAAGGTGGAAAATGTAGCCATAGGAATGACTAATTGCAAGTGATAACATGTTAACAATAATGGAAAAAAAATCCAAAGTCTGAAATGATTTTCTGTAAGTGTCTCTTACAGGTGAGAAGATAAAAGAATATTTTCTCTTTGCAAACAGCTTGTTCCCAAGAAAAAGTCATATCTAATAGCTCCTTCAACCATTTATATTTGAGATAAAAGATCTCTCTCCACAGTGAGGCTAAGCGATAGTGTGCATATAACCAAAAATCATTCCAAGAGGGTCTGGCAGATAGCTCAGCTGGTTAAAGCACCTGCTTAGGCAGATAGAGGGACCGGGGTTCAATCCCCAGTGTGCTCTGCCAGCCCCACCCCCAAGGCACAAGGCACACTGAGAAGGTGATTGAGACTGGGCATGGTGGCAGCTGTAATCCCACTGCTTGGGAAGCAGAGAACAAGAGGATCTCTATGAGTCAGATCTGTGTAGTGAGACCCTGTACTAAATAAAATGAAATAAAATAAAATAAGGTAAATCATTCCATAAGAGATGTCTCCACAGGTAGAGAAACACCAGGAGCGTAAGGAAGGGCTTCCCTACTACCATTTTGGTGTGTGTGTGTGTGTGTGTGTGTGTGTGTGTGTGTGTGTGTGTGTGTCTTCCTGGAACACCATTCAGTCTTGACCAAGCAGAATAATGGAAGAATGTTACCCTTTGGAGGATGAAAGCAACAAATGGCAGTTCTCTCCATAGCTGCATCAGGCAGCTTCCCTGAAGTGTCTGATGTTCCTTAGAGGACTCTTATAATGCAGAAGGGAAAAAAGTACCCAAAGATGCAAAACTGAGTTGCAAGATCCAGAGAAGAAAATTCCACAGATGTCTTCAAGGTTTCCCATTGACTTCCAGTGCTCATTCTCCACAGTCAGGCTGAGTCCTCTCAAATCAGTGCTTCAACCAAGGACTCAAGTGGAACGGCTGCTTTCAGTGATTTCCCTGGAAAAATCAGTCATGGAGAAAGACAGAAAAGAACAAGCGAGCAAACATGCAGTTTTGGGTGAAGTCCAAACCCCAGTTGATCCCACAGGGTCATTGAGAGATTGCTTCAATATAAAAATATGCACAAAGTTCTATGCCACAACATAAACTTTGACTGGTTGCATATTACAGCCTCTCAAAAAGTACACAAATAAATTATGTATATTGTGCAGCTAGCTCCAAAAATGTTTCTGCTCTACAATATTCCTAATTAAGGAAAATGCTGTTTTTATGAAGTTGTACAATACCAAAATATGTGTTTGCATTATTGTTGCAAAAATCCTTTTAAAATATTAAACAGTCTCAAACCTATGGAAAATAATATGTATGGCACAAAACTTTACCTGATTTGAAATTTTTTCATTGATCTCAGCAATGCCCAATATTTCAGGGTGTACTCGCTGAATAAAATAGTGTCCTATATCCCCACAACACAGAATTCTCAAGCCTTCAGAGCCCTTCAGCTCCATTACCCACACAATGATATCTTCATATAGAAAAAGGAAGTTATTTAGGATCGTGATTTTGTCATGTGTCTTTGGATTCCTTCAATCTAGAACAGACCTCAATTTTTGCTTGATTCTTTTAAATTCAGTAGTTTTTCTTTTGTCTGTCTGTTTCTGTATTTTTTACTATGTGTCTACAGCAGCAGTTCTCAACCTTTGGTTTGCAACTCCAGGGGGGGTCCAACGACCAAAACACAGGGGTCTCCTAAAGCCGTCAGAAAATACATATTTAAAACATGCTATGCCATGGTGAAATGTTATTTATTGGAATTAGTAATTTGAAGTAGCCACCAAAATTATTTTTTGGTTTGGGGTCACCGTAATAGGAGGAACTATATTGCAGGGTCACGGCATTAGAAAAGTTGAGAACCACTGGTCTACAGGGTCTACAAGCTCTCATTATGTAGATCCGACTCATAGTGATTCGCCTGTGTTCAGCCTCACAAAGAGCTGGGAGTACAGGCAGCGCCTGGCACAGGCTCAGTCTCAATTGCCATCTCAGTGGGCCCAGGATGGGGGCGGGAGGAAGGCAGGGAAGGCAGAGAAAACAGGAGCTTTAATCTGTTCAGCTATTTGGCAGGCCCTAATTTCTGAATACTTTTAAAGCAAACAAACCAGCTGTTAATAGGATGTCCCTCCTTGGTGTGTCTTAATCTCTTGCCAAATCCATGACAGGGCAATTGCCCTTTCCCTGACTAAAATCCTTTCAATATTTTACCTTCCTCCCGAAGTCAAAGCTCTAGCTAGCACCAGAGCTATAGATGGTCCTGCCACTATTCCCCACACCTGCACCATCTCGCTTCTTTCTGCATCCATCACACACTCGATGGTTGTCTCTATTCGCTTCTGCTCTGTGCAGTGGGAGCATGTCCATGAAATCCTGGGCCATTTGGCTTCTGAGCCCAACAAATGGAATCTCCTGGGAATCAGAGCGAAGGGCTGGCATAAGTCCCTGACATATAATCTGGTCTCCTCTCTACTAAGTCTCCTGGGAAGACGCGTTCCTCTACTTCAGTTTATTTCTTCTCTCAACACAGCCTGCTCTATTATACTTGTTCCTCTTCCTAATAATTGACAATTGTTCCTTCCTATTATTCTTTTGGGACATAAACAGCTTCTTCAATTTGGCGCCAATCACCATCTTATCAATGGGTTTCTTTAAACACATTTATAAGTTCTACCTACAGGGAAAAATCTCTTCTCAAATTATCCTAATGTCTGTGACACCTATATTCTCTTGGTCCTCTTTCTAGCTGGCACAGAAATTTCTAACCAGCATTTTGCCTTGTTTTTTGTCACTGAGTCCTCACACTTTTTTTACTTGCTATTTGCCTCCTCAAATTTCAACAGAAAATCATTCTATTCAGTGAAACCTTCTCTGATTGTTTATAAATTTAGACCTCTGTACATCCACCATGAATGCTAATACATTGGGCATTTTGTAAGCATGGGAGCCATATCTAGTGTGTGTGTGTGTGTGTGTGTGTGTGTGTGTGTGTGTGTGTGTGTGTGTGTCTGTGTGTATTCAAATTTGCCCTCTGCAGAAAAGAAATAGTTTTTTTTTTTTTTTTTTCACAAACCATTTTTCTAGCATCACCTGTTAAATAGGCTATCTCCTAGTCGTGCTGGCCTCTTTGTCAAAGAAAAGGTGGCCCAGTGTGTTAGAAGTTTTTTCTTCATTTTGTAATCAGTTCTATTGATCCTCAGGCCTGGTGTTTTTTTTTTTTTTCCAATATTAATTTATAATTTCAAGTCAGGGAATGCGATGTGCCTTGTCTTTCTTTTATTGCCCAAAATATATCCTGTTACTCTAGTTTCTTCTGGTTTCAAATGAATTTTACAATTGCTTATTCCAGTTGTGTAAGATGTGATATTATTATTTTGATCAGAATTTCATTAAATCTGTGTAATAATTTTGGAAGTACAGCAATTTCCACTATATTAGCTCTCCCTAACCAAGAGCAAGTGATTTTTTTTTCATTTTCTGATATCCTATTCAATGACTTCTTCAGAATACTCTAGTTTTTAATGTAAAAGTCATTTCCATCCCTTTTCCTTTTTTAAATTTTTTTCAGTATTTTAGTAAGGGTCTATAGGGTCTCACTACACAGACTGGATTCCTCGTGACCCCAATGCATTCAGGCTTCCAGGAGCTGAGATTACAGGCTCCTGCCACCATGCCCAGTCTCGGTCTCTGTCTTAGCATGCCGCTTGGGTAGGGCCAGGAAGGCACACTGGGATCGAACCACAGCTGCAGCGTCTGTCTAGGCAGGTGCTTTAATCCACCGCACTTTTTGGCTGGCCCTTCTATCCTTCTTCAGATAGATTTCTAAATATTTCACTTTGTTGATGGTATAGAGAAGTGTGTTATTTCTCTAATTTCTCTCGGTGTGTTTGTTTTTGGTGTATATGAATGCTAATAATTTTTTTGAGTGCTGACTTTGTATGAACTATACTACTGAATTTGATTATTAAATCTAAAGGTATTTTGGTGGAGTTGGAGTATTCCAATTTAATTTCTTACTTTTCTGTCTTTGTTTCTTTTTTTTTTTTCTCTCTCTTTTTTTTTTTTTCATTTCTTGCTTTGTCTTACTATTCTGGCTGTTTCCAGAACTATATTGAATATGAGTGGTAATAATGGTTAACATTGCCTTCTTCCTGATTGTAGAACAAAAGTTTTAAGTTTTTATTCATTTGGTGTGATGCTGGCTATTGATTTTTCATGGATGACTTTTATCAGATTGAGATAAAGACCTTTTTTCCAGTTTTCTATGAGTTTGTATCATGAATGGGTATTAAACTTGGTCAAGTGATTTTTATTGATCTATTGAGATAATGATAAAGTTTCTGTTCTTGATTCTGTTAATACATTTTATAACATTTATTTATTTGCAAAGATTTTACCTTCCCTACATCCCTGGGATGGATCCTACTTGCTCATGGTGTATAATTATCTTGATGACTTTTTACATTCTGTGTGCCAGTATATTGTTGAAGATTTTTACATCTATGTTTAATAGGGAATTGGATTGAATTTTCCTTTTTGGTTAGCTCATTCTCTGGTTTCAATTTCAAAGTAATGCTTGATAGAAGCAATGGTTTTGGGAGCATTGCTCCCCTTTCAATTTCATTGCAGGTTTTGAGAAATAACAGTAGTACTTCTCTAAGTTTCTTGTCTGACTTGGGAGTGAACCCATCAAAGACAGAGCATTTCCTTGTTGCTAAGTTTTTATTTCCATTTTCAATTTTGTTAAATGATTTATTTAGAATTTTTATGTCTTCTTGATTCTTAATAATTCTTTGTATGTAAAAATCCTTCCACTTCTGTTTGCCCTCTTATGAAAATAAGATTTATTGCAGTAGATATTAAAAATCTTCTGGATTTCTGCAAGATCCATTGTGACTTCAATGAATCTTTTATATTTCTAATTACATAAATTTGAATCTTTTCTTTCCTTTCTTGATAAAGTTGGCAGGAGTTTGTCAGTTTTTCTTAATGCTTCATAGAACAAACTGTCTTATTCATTGATTCTTGATATTGTTCTCTTAGTCTCCATTGCTTTAATTCCATCTCCAAACTTTATAATTTCCTCCCTTTAAAGAGTTATTGGCTTGACTTGCTTTTGTCTTTTTCTAGAATTTTGAGTTGAACATTAGACATTTAAAGTTACCCTGTTTTTCTGATAAGGAAATTCACTGATATAAATTTCCTTTGGTATTGTTTCTGTTGCATTCCATAAATTCTGATATGCTATGTACGCATTATTATTTATTTATGGAAAGTATATAATTTCATCTTTAATTACATTTGTGACTTTTTGGTTAGTCAGAGGTGTTACTTAATACACTTGTGTATATTGAAATTATTGTGGGGTTTTGGTATTGATTTCCAATTTCATTGTAGCATGGTCTGACAACGTAATTTCAATTTCTTTGCATTGAAACATGTTCTATGAGCTAGTATGTAGTCTGCATTGGAGAATGTCCCATGTCTAGAAGAGAAGAATGTACATTCTGATTTTTTTGTGTGGAACGCTCTGTAGACATGTACTAAATCTATCTGTTTAGATGTTTGCTTTAGTTTTGATTTGTCATTGCTTATTTTTGTTTAATTTATCTGTGACAAAAGAGTATAGAAGTATTAATAATGTATGTTATAATTGTATTAGTGCCTATTTGCTATTTCATGCCTATTAATATTTATTTTAGGGCCTGGGAAGATAGTTCAGTAGAATAAGTGTTTGCCTAGCAAGTACAAGGGCTTGAGTTCAATCCCTGGTTCTACTAAATAAATAAATAAATAGATAGATAGATAGATAGATAGATAGATAGATAGATAGATAGATAGATACATGGTTTTTATTAATTTTGTTCACTGGTAATTGGTGCATGTATATTTATTATTGGTATCTCTTCTTCTTAGGTTGTTCCATTTATGAATAAGTAGCAACCCTTTTCCCTCTTAATCAGTCTTGGCTTAAAATCCACTTTTTATGCAAATAACTAGCCTCACTTTTTTCCAGGATCATATTATAAGGAGTATTATTTTCCTTCATTGACTTTCAATCTATAAATGTCCTTGGATCAAATGTCTTTCTCCTATATAATATATTATTTCTTCTTGCTTCTTGGTGGTTCTATGAGCTGTCTCTTTTGAGTTGTGAATGCACACCATAAACACTGATGAATTTAACTGATATGTACTGAATTATCTTTATTTATTTTCCTTTTGTTGGCTCTCTTTTTTTTCTGTTTAATTACTTTCCTTTCCTGGCAGATGTATTCTGTTGGGATTCATGGAACTGTAGTGCTTGTTTTCTCTTTCTAGAATGTCCTTCAGAAGCTTTGGAGTGCTAACTTGGTGCTCTTAGATTTCTTTAAGTGTCCTTTGTCATGAAAGTATCTTATTTCTCCATTAAGTTATGAAAGATAAATTTGTATAATACATCAATATGACTTTGAGAATGTTTTTCTCAGTGCTTGAAATATTACATAGCAAAAACTCCCTGACTTGGGAGTTTGTTTTGAAAAGTCTATTGTGATTCTGATGAACTTTATAGGTGATTTTTTTTTTCTTCTACGAATTGTTAGTAGTTTGTTCTTATATTGAATTTCTGAAATCTGGGCACTTATATTCCTTTTTTTTAACCTTTTTCATGGTTAGTAGGATTTCTATATCCCACACTGTCTGTAAGTCAAATTTTTTCTTGCTTGAGAACTTTTCAGCTATTACTTCTGTGAATATATTGTTAGTTTTTTATCATTTGAGCTATCCCTTGCTTTTTTTTTTCATTGACTCAGAACAATTGTGTGCTATTCTTCTTGTTTTATCTGACTGTTAATTTTTCATTATTTCTTGCTACTAGCAAGAAATCTTTCTTTTCATAATTGCTAACCAGAATGTTTGCTCCTATATCTGGCATTTTGTTATATAGGCTCATTCTGCTTATATACTCTCCATAGAGTATATAATCTCCTGGATATGTTTGAATCTGTTTTACTGATTCCATTTCTTTCTTTGACACTCATGATTTCTACCATTTTCATAAGCTTCTCGATTTTCTAGTCTTTAAGAAACAAAAAAAAAAAAAAATCTGCATTTGGTACAAGGTCTTATTATACAGATCAGGCTTGTAGTAATCTTCCTGTATTAGCTTCCCCCATGCTGGGGTTACAGATGTGCACCACCACAACTGGTTTCAGTGGCTGTCCCATAGGGCTTGGGTAGGGCTGGTATGGCATGTGATACTGGGGATCAAATCTGATTCCTTGGACTTGTAAGGCAGATGCTTAGACCACTGAGCTTGCTCCTGTCCTGCTCTGCTATTTTTAAAGAATGTATCTGTTTTAGAATCACTAACCATGACTTTCATATCTGGGAAATTATTTTTGTTTTGATTTTTTTTCTAGAGCTTCATGCTTATGCTTTGTTACTTCACTGTTTTTACCTCAGAAGATGCAAGTTGGTGGCTTCTTAAGTTGTCATAACTCATGGCCTCTGATGTTTGTCTTTGGTCACCTAGAAGTTTGGGGTTGTATATTGCTTCCATGACTTCTCATTTTCTAATTTTTTTAAGTTTAATTCCTAGGTTGATGCTTTTGAATTTGCTTATAGCAAGTGACTTTCTTGTTAGTATTTCAAACCTTTCTGAGATGACTGTTTTTCAGTGATGTATTCCAGGTACAATTGGCTTTGGAGCTTGGAGTTTGTTGTGTGATCCTACCTCATCCCTTTATTGCACATGTTTCTGCCTGTTTGGCCTGGCACCTGGTTCTTCAATGTTAGCCTATAATTTATTTTATGATCCTTAGGAATCTCAGTCTTGCTATACCAGGAAAAATAACTGATTAGAACAATTACGTTACATTAGCTAAAGTTGTACAATCCATAAGAACAACAGCATCAAGCACAGACTAGAAAATAATAAACAGTGATAACTATTAACTTACAACCTTTAGCCATACGAATCAGATTTGTTACCATGTAACAAGATCTAAAACATTCAAGAAAAACGTACACAGTAAGTAAATGTAGCAATTTTACTATTATTTGAGAAAATTTAAAACGGTTTAGAGGAAAAAGTAAGAAACAGAAGAAGCAGAAATTATAAGCAAGCCTGGAAAACAAAGAAAACTTGTGCAAAAGTTTGAAATGCATGAAGGACATAGGAAGAAAAGAGAGAAAGAAGAACTAAAAACAGAAACAAAAACACAACAACATGCTAGATACAATGTTCACATTCATATGAAAACAGAAACAATACAGAAAGAAAAAAATTTGAACAAAGCAAAAACAAGAAAAAAACTAAGAAGCAAAGCAGACAAAAATGTCCGCTTCAGAGTGTGTCTCTGCTATCACTGGTAGATGAAGTGGGCTGATGGCATCCAGGTCTGTATTAATCAATCCCGACAGCTGACCATAACTTTATAGTGGAGTAGTAGAAAATCTCAGCAAGTCTACACTTTGAATTCCACCAAACTTCAGCCTGATTTCTCACTGTGAGACTTGAACCTCACTTGTTCAGCCTGCAACACCCCGTGTGTTCCTGCCAGCTTGAACTTAGCAGCCACACTCTGATGCCTCCTTCTATAATTGATATTCTCCTACCTTAATGACCACATAGGAAAGTACTCAAACTCTGTGCTGCCCAGTGTGGAAGCTAGTGGTCACCTGTGACTAATGCTAACATTTTTTCAACCTAATTAGGTTATCAAATCAAATCAAAAATTATCTATCCTAAGTACAACTAAGTGAATCATATATATATATATATATATATATATATATATATATATATATTACTATCAATATCTTCACAACCAATACAATGAATATTTCCTCACAACCCAAAAGCTCCCTGACCATTCATTAATTTGTCTGCTTAATGCTAAACAGATCTAGTGAGCACTAAGTGGCATTAACAACTCAACTTCCCAGACCTGCTACCTGCATTTCAACGTCCAGAGATCCAAACTACATAGTACTGTTGGGGAACACGGTTGCCATTCAAGAAAGTTCTATCAGGCTGCATTGCTGCATTTCTCTTCATTTTGTAAAATAAAGAGTTAAAATTTAAAATATATTTAAAAAACATGGAACAGTGAACGCTGTATTCTGTTCTCTCACAGTTGGCTAAGGATTAGGAATGGATTTCCCTCAGTTCAGTATTTCTTTCTGCATTAGGGTGATGAACTGGCTTCCTGTCTTAGCCAGCTGGCAACCCGTCTTGCCAACTCTCTTCCTTCTCAAAGTGAGGCTTTGTTCTTCACTCTTTCCATGGATTTCTTTGTTGACAGCATCATCTATTGCAGAGCTGTTTTCCACTTGGTTCTCTGCTCAGTGCTCTGCACTTGGTCAGGAACAGCATTCATCTTTAGCTCCCCATGTTCCCCCAGCCTTCTGTCTGCCCGCCTTTCAGCTACCATTTTCACTCATTCATCCCCTCCAGTCATGTAAGTATTCCATTAATCATTATTTTTTTTAAATGAACAGTTAAAGAAAGAAATTTGTTAACTGCTACATCCAAGCTAGTGACAGTCATTCACTACTATACTATTACTAAAGATTTCATAGCAAAATTGGCAGACCATAAAAGAGTGATGGCATGTCACAGTAGTGTGGTGCACTGCTCCAGTGAAAAGTCTAAATAACTAAAGATGTGACTACTGAAGGCTCACACAGTTTTCTCTTTCCTCTAGGAGAGTTTCTTTGCCATGGTTTTTCATCTAAAGTAGATACTGAGTAAAACAAATTTATTCATTTATTGAAGCAAATTATGTAAGTGACAATGATTGTACATTATAGCTGCAATGGTCTGTATTATCTCTACTTCCAGTGCATTTTAATATTATGTTTTCTCTTCAACATCAGTGTTCTATCATAATGAGACTGATAACCTTACTCTTCACCTCATCTCTAAATTAAGGTTGGGAGCCATTAATTGATTTAAAGACTTACTGCAGCATTTCATATTGGAAATCAAAATTTTACATTGAGGTTTAGGGGCTTGGGAACAGCAAGACTGAATCAAACAATTATCCAGCCACTGAGTGTAGATTTCTTTCCTAGCTGTAATTTCATAAATGAGACAACCATATCTGTTATATCCATAAATCTCTGTGTAGTGATGTTTGTGTTGTAGGAGGTGAGGAGAAGTGTGGCGTGATATAGTCTTTGTGATGTTACAGAAGATTAATTTTTCAGTTTCTCAAGCATAAATCCAAGATGACACAGTAAAATGTCCTTTTTTGTTAGAAAAATTACCACCCTGAGTAATAAACCACATAATTGTTTTACAGAGCATACATGACCTAAACAAATTTTATAAATTCTAAATACTAAAGGTAATGTATGGTAATGCAAAAGACAAATCAATTCAAAATCAGGAAAGAAAAATATTTTGGTCTTATAAGTGTACTGTAACGAAAACAGTATCTACTATGCCTTTTTCTATTTCAAACAATGTAAAGTGATAAGATTTCTGATGTTGTTATTATTTGTTTATCATAAATTTTATTATTGTATATCTGACCCATGACAAAATTATTTAATATCTATTAAAATAAAATAGTGAGAAACAATTTTAAAACCATTATTAAAAAATTATTTCAGGGAATTGCATTGTGGTATTACTACTACATGTCAAATTTAGTTCCAGACATCTTAGAACGTAGAACTGATACACAAGGGAAAGACTTAGGTAAAAACGAATGCAAATATGAGAAAGATACTTTTTATGTTGTTCAGAAGCTTAAAACAATGAGAAAAAATAAAGAAATACCAAAATTATGTCAAAATATTAAGGGTAGAAGTAAAACATTCTCTAATGATCTTTTGGATCAGAGGCTATTTAGTAGGCCAAGCAACTTCTATTGGTAATTCTATGTAGACAGTTTGGTGTATTAAATATTCATTAAAGAAAATTATTTTTTATCCCTTTAGAGTTTTGATTTATACCACTGAAGACTGATTCTTTTAAAAATATGAAAACTAGATATATTTATTTTATGAATTAGGAAGTCTCATCACTCTCAAGGCCCATATCCAATTTGTATCTCTAAAATGACTTTTTATAAACTAGAATAAACATAGCATTGCTTTACTGCAAACTGTAAGCTATTTATCCAGAACAAAGAAATGCCTTTGAACATGTTAATTTGATATGGTTTTAAAATACATGACTGGGTTATTTACATAGAATTTGCATGTGTCATTAAAAAATAAAATAAAAAGTATATGTTTCATTTTAACCCATCCACATCAATTGCTTTTTTTAATGCCTAATTTGAGAAGTTTTCTTAATAAAAATCAGATTCAACAACTATAGAAATATCTTTCCCTGTAGGCACAAAAACAATGGAGAAAATGTGGAGCTTAATTTGTGGCTTATGTGCAGCTGTCTCCCCATACCCCCAAGCACTAGAGGTGGGCTCTGTGGAGCCAGCAGCTCAGGGCATGATGCTCATCATGGCGTAAATCACAGATGAATTTAGAGCTGAAGGTCATGTTGAAAGGTGAAGTATGCAGGAGGAAGTAAGTCACCAGGAGGGAGGCCCTAGCTTTCTCTTGCTTCCTCCCTTCTTCATACCTGGAGTAGCTTTACCTCCAGCACACACTTAAGCAGCCCTGTCTTAACTTGGAGCCAGCTAATTATGGACAGCAACCTCTAAAAACTGTGGGTCAAGTAAATATTTTCTCCTTTAAGATATGTGTGCAGGGTATTGTGTCTCGGCTCCATGAAATTGACTATGACACTTGGAAAGAGGTGATGTTGTTAAAGAACCTGGAATGTGGGACCCCTACATTTGACCTACCTAGCACAAAGTGAATGTATAAAGGATAACTGAGGTAAATGCACTCCATCCAAATGCATAGGGTTACATTTGTTGTGCCAACATTTTTTGACGGGTGTTACAGAATACTGAACTAAAGACAAATAAGGGAATTAGCTTTAATGTCTACTGATTTTAAAAAATGATTAAATAATATGGAACAGAATAACCATGCAACTTCTAAAATATACGGAAGATCCACTTGTTCTGACATGAAAGTCAACAAAGTCTTATGTTCAAAACAAGTTGGACAACATAGAACAACAAAACTTGCTTTCATAAATGAAGAGAAATTTAACACATTCATATATATGTTCACATAATGAAGAAAAAGATATTTTACAAGACACACAAAAATCACCAAAATAGTTACTTCCAGAAAATGGAATTGAGGAGTAGTAATTTTTCACTTCCTATTATATGAACATCTATCTTTTGAAGTTTTCCCATAAACAGATACAACGACTTTAAAAATACAAATTTTAGGAGA
Organism: Myocastor coypus; assembly: GCA_004027025.1. Lineage (NCBI taxonomy): Eukaryota > Metazoa > Chordata > Mammalia > Rodentia > Myocastoridae > Myocastor > Myocastor coypus. Next base: position 12,622 of record PVJA010001450.1, on the reverse strand, counting down.
AATGAAATCCATTGAAGCTTACAATAATTTATTTTATGTGTTGATAATTTCCATGTAAGTTGTACTTTTATTTTGATATACTCAGAATAAATCATAAATCTTTTCTCCATTAATGTATAGATATACCAATAGATGACATATCACTCCTTCTATTTCTGCTTTTGTCAGAATTTGTATTTAGAAATGCTTAATAGAACATACTGTGCTTGACAAAGACGCCTATCTCACAACTGAGAGAGATCTTGACCATGAGGACCACAAGCAGCAACATCTGGCAATTTTAGAGAAATAAAAATTCTGAATATTTGTCTCAGATTTATTGCAGCAGAATCTACATTTTAAAAAGTTGTTAGAGGACTCACGCACACATTTGCTTCTAAAACACTATTCCAGAACACCCATTTTTCAGTATGTGACTCTACAAATGTCTTACTATTCAGGTCACATGCTCACAGGAATACTTGGGAGGCAGAAAGGAGCTAAAAAAAGATTAGAAGGCTGAAGTCTTTGATTCATCCCTCCTATTCTAGGGTTTATGCCTCCAACCATTCCTCTGTGTGAAATTATCACAGGGTAGGTAAGAACTCTGAAGAGCATAAATTTTCAAAGACCCTATAACCCTGCTCCAGGTCAGATGGAAAACAGCATGATTCTCTGGTTTTTGACACTTGAATTGAAAGTGGCTATTAAAAGATATGCTACACATGAAATGTGTTGCTATTATAAATATTTATTTATTCCCATTCAAGGGAAAGGTCAGAGAGTGAAAGTCAGGGTGAAATGAAATATGGTCAGAATGAAATCTAAGTATTATTGGGCTACAAAATAAAAAAGAAAAGTGCATATATCAGAAGCAGTGTTTTCACAGTACATTCAAAGTAGGAAATCCATTGAAATGTGAAAAAATCAAGGACATTTTACCGAGAGTTACTAGTACTGTCACTTCATTCATTTATTAGTTGCCTATTGATTTATCCCTCCATTATATTTAAAAAAATGTAATCAGTTTCACTGTCAATGTAGACATTGAGTAAAAGATTCTGGACTAACTGGAATAATAAGTGCAAGCTCCATATGAGTGTAGAAAATTACATTTCCTGTAATATTACAGTTTAGATATCCTGAAAACTCTTCTTAACAAAGCAAAAAGAAATTCTCAAGAAAAATTATATATATATATATGAAATTCAAAGCTATGGTGGTAAAATATAGTGTATACTGATGGCTCTAAAGCAGATTTCACTGAAACCTGTTGTGGTCAGCATGAGAACTTCAGCTGCACAGCCATGGGAGCTGCTAGATTTGGTAACCTAGTGTCTGGGCCTGGATGTGCATAACACGTCGGTGACAAAGCCACACAAAGCAAAAGCTTGAAGCTAATGTCTCTACACCTAATCAGTATATGCAAAAAGCTATAGCTCAGAGAAAGCATCAAATTTTAAAATCATGTGCATGGAGGAAACTTGCAAGAATTATATCTGGGTTGTAATACATAATGGGTGATAAGTTTATTAGTTTTATATTAGTTTTAGTTATTACTCTGATTATTTATTACTTTCTTATGAGACCTAATTATAGGATAGCAGTCAAAATCATTGAAACTTAAATTAATCTTACATTTTCTGGGATACTATAGGTTAAAATTTTTTTTTTAATTTTGATCTAAAGATATTCCTAGAATCTGGTTCAAACAAACTAATTCTTTGTTGAAAGATAACAATCAAGTAGAGGTATAAAGTGGGCAACAGTAAAGCACTCTGACAATATGACTCAGAGAACTGAAAGCAGAAACATCAACTATTACTACATATAATCAAGTGAACAAATCTAAAATGATCAGACATAAAAGAGAAGATAAATTACATTGAAAAATAATAAAAAGCTAAGTTAAAAATGAACAGGGGCTGGGGAGATAGCTCAGAGGTCTAAGTGCCTGCCTGACAAGTGGAGGGCTGGATTCTACCCATACTGGCTGAATTTCATGCTGAACCCAGAACCTCAGGCATGCCTTGCTGGCCACCAAAACTGGGCATGATTGGCACTTGTTTGTAATCTCAGCGCTGGGGAGGCTGAGAAGGAGGATCATTAGGAGTCTGAGCTGATGAATGTGACCCTGTACCAAAAAATAAACATTTTTTAAATGTGAATAAGATGTCTACAAGTGAGACATAATTATTAAAATACAAATTTGGGCTGAGGATATAGCTAAGCTGGCTAAGCGCCTGCTTAGGAAGCTCAGGGACTGGGGTTCAGTCCCCAGCACCACACTCCAGGTAAACTGAGCCTGCCACCAAGAATGAACAGGGTGGTACATGCCTAGAATCCCAGCCCTGGGGAGGCTAAAACAGGAGGATCATTGTGAGTCCAAGTTGAGTAGTGAGACCCTGTACCAAATAAACATTTTTAAAAATATGGAGAAGATAAATTGCATGAAATGAAGATAATCAAAGAGAAAGTTATGGATGAATTTATCCAAAATGTACCTCAAGAACATAAAATGGGTTAAAAAGTACAAGGGTTAAGTGTCTATAAAAACTGTAATAGAAATTGGAAATGTGTAGGGATATACTGTGGGTTCTGGGGCTCAAAAAATCATATTGTGCAATGTGACACAGATAAGTTCATTAAATTGAAGGAAATTGAAAACCTCAGGATCTGTCTAAGAATCAAGGTCTCTATAATCTTTCCTCATTTCTAACCACAAAGTACAGGAATAGTCTTTTCTCTGAGGTTCCTTTGTCTTTCTGAAGACTAAATTTCCTAAAAGGGAATGTAATTGACTTAGTATTCTTGAAATTCCTTCATAGAAGATGAGGTGTATATCACTGTTCTTTGTTTGTTTGTTTGGCCACACCAGGGATTGAACTCAGGACCCCATGCTTGCCAGGCAAGCACTTATTCTACTGAGCCATCTCCCTGGCCCAAAGTGGCTATCACTCAAAGGACAATAGGTGTATCACCATTTTTAGACAGAATTTGTTATAAGCCACTATCATGTTGTTTGAATTCCCTTTCCTGAATAATTTACAGCATGTCATTGACGATTATCCAAATGTCTGGCCCTTGTTTTGAGTTACAACACAAGTGTGCACATTAGTAAATTAGTATGATTTCTTCCAGGTAATGTATCTCTTGTTAATTTGTTTCAACAATTATTAGAACTTCAGAGTGAAAACTAGAATTCAACATTCAAGATAATATTCTTTATTTATTTATTTATTTATTTATTTATTTTTGATACTGGTTCTTACCACACAGATCAGCCTCATAGCAATCCTCCTGTCTCGGCCTTCCCAGAGCTGGGATTACAGGTGCGCAACCATCATATCCATGTAACCAGTGTTCTAGGGTTGCCATGACATTTGCTACCAAATATGGAGCCCATGTCCTTGCACTTGCCAGGCACATGATTGGACTGTGGCGCTAGTTACTTAACCCAAAGACAATGTTCTTTAAATATAATATGTGATGGGGTCAATCCTTGAATGTGTATATATATATATATATATATATATATATATATATATATATAATTTTAGAAAACAATGTTTTCTCATTCTAGAGACCAAAAGAACTTGTATAAATACAAATAAATCCTAATCAATACAAATGGTTGCATAACTATTTAGTTTAAAATTATAGAAAATATTGTTTGGGCTGGGGACATAGCACAGTGATCTAACCGCCTGCCTGGCAAGCACAAGAACAACAGTGCAGACCCTCAAAATCTGGGCAGGCTGTCTCAGCCATCGAAACAGGGCAGAGTGGCAGATGCCTGTAAACCCAATTCTAGGGAGGCTGAGACAAAAGGATCAGTATGAATCTAAGCTGCACCTTGAAACTCTGTACCAAATAAATAAATTAATTAATTTTAAACAAAAAAGGAAACATTATGTTATTTATTTAGCTTATTTTAAAGAGATAAATATAAAACAGAATTTCAAAATAGGTTAACTGTACAGCAACAATAATTAATACATTTCATGTTGTATGTTCAAAGTTGTTCCTCAGAGTACAAGATATGGGCAAAAAGTATTGTTCAAATAATGTTAGGAAAAACTTTTTTTCAATGAACTGAGAAAAACTAGCAGTATAAGTAATTTAACCACTATATGTATATATATTAATAAGAATATTTCAAATCATTACAAAGAAATATTAATGCACAGCAGATTTTTGTAATAGAAATGAGAACATAGTTAAGAGATAGAACTGAAGCTAACTACTTTTACTCTGCTAAAATATTTTCCATATGTGAGGAAGAAATGAATTAAAATACCTAAGCACCTAGTTTATCAATAACAGTTTTCTGCTTTATCTCTATTTGCAAAGTAATAGGAGCTATACATGCTATACCTTTGCGTAGAAAATATATGAACATAAAAGAAAAAATAGCACAGGCAGACTGGTGAGAAAGATATTGTTTTAATCAAAGTAATGGTGTAAGAGTAATGTTATAAGTAATATTTACAATCTTTAATTTGGGGTATGTGTATACTAGGTAGAACTAGTTGCTAAATCTCTATAACAAATGGTAAGAGTTTCTGGCCCAGCGAGATAACTCAATGGACTAAGAATCTTCTTAGGCAAGTAAAGGGACTAGGGTTTAATCCACAGTACCACATGCAGTACTGAATTCTGACCCAGGCGTGCTGAGCTGGCCAATGAGACTGGGCTAGATGTGGTATGTCTGTAATCCCAGCATTGGGGAGGCTAAAAACAGGAGCATCACTGTGAGTCTGAGCTGGGTACTAAAATCAAATACATAAAATATAAGACAATTGTAAAGTCTTTAAATTATTCGAAATAAAAACGATGACATACATCATCTTTAAACAACTGAAACTTTATATCAAATATGTCATATTAAAATGTTAACACAATGGAAACAATAGCAGAACAATGTATAGTAAAAAATCAGAAGAAAAAACAAGCAAAGGGGAAAGATACAAAGAGATCACCCCACCTCAGTGGGCCTGCCAGTGAGGAGGCACATGACAGGCAGCCAATGGGGCCCAGTGGTCCACTTGGATTAGGCTCAGCTGGAAGGATGTTAACGCAGCAGACAGACCCAAGCCAGGTCCTGCCAGTCGAGTTTGAGTTCAATAGATCCAGACCCAGTGAGCTGAGGATACTACAAAGCAAAGACCAAGGCCCCAGAACTACAGGAGCACCCTTGTGGCACAGAAGTGGTGGCAGGTAACTCGAGTGAGCTAGTCTTCCTGGAAGACTGTAGGTATATGAAAGGGAGGTGATGAGGCAGAATTCGAGTGAGCTAACTTAAATACAAACTCCCAATTTAAGATCTGCTGTGTTATACACTATAATATTTGCTTCTGTGGTCTAAAGTACAATATCCCATTAATTACACAAGTTTGCATATTTCTAGATTTTATTAGCTGATATTAGAATTGCCAATTGCACTATTATAAATAAGGAACCATTTCTGCCCTAACCGTATGTTTTACCTTGGATATTAATATCACGAAGCAGTTAGGTAATAATTTCATCCTCTAGTGAAGAACGGAGGATAGTGACAAATGGAAACCAATATGTCACTCTCAATCAACAGAAAAGACAATACCTCGAAATACACACATGAGAATCTGTGGCACAGGAAAGGTAATTTTAAAATAGATTCATTATAGAGAGGCTCTGACTGCAGTAATACAGGTAGCTACTATCAAACTTTCATAAAAATGCATCATAGAAATTAAAATCAAGAGTTCTTTCTGAAACAGAAAATTAAAAAAAAGGAGCAAAATGCATTCTCAGGCTCTAAGCCTATGCAAAACAAATCCAGGAGACATCAGAATAGAAGAAATTGGAAGCCACACACTTGAAATCTCTGAAATAATACTAACTGAAGTACAGAAACAACTGCAGAAGAGTATAGAGAAATTCAGGTCAGAAATAATCTCACAGGTAAAAAAAAAAAAAAAAAAATGATGACTATAATAAAAGAATTACTAAGTGTGTATAAAGAAGACATTGATAAAAACAGAGGATAATAGATAAATGATTAAAACATTGAAGGAGCAATATAGGAAAGAAATGTAATTCATGAAAAAGATTCAATGAGATACAAGAAATTACAAATTCCATTAAATTTTGGCAAAATTGATTCAATGAAAGTGAAGTTAGACTTTCAGACCTTGAAGACACCATTACAGCCGGTGAAAAGGTAAGGAAAGATCTCTTAAAAACAAATAGAATTCAGGAAATAATAATTAACAGGTGTAAGATGATACAAAGATAAACAAAATAAGACTAACCAGTGTGGTGGTTGATACACTGTGTCAACTTGACTGAATCAGTCCAGACAATTCCAGGTTGTAGGGGCACCACCCTGCAGGGCAGGGAGGATCCACCTTAGGGCACAACTGGCCCTGACCTGAGGGACAATGGGCCCTTCCTAGAATGACTCAGCCCAAACAGTGTATATAAAAGAGTTGAGGAAGGATTCTGATCCTATCTACTCCTCACCCCTGCCTTGTTGGAGAAGTGCTGGTTTTTACTGCACCACTTTGCAGCTGTGCCACTTTGGAGGAGTTTGATCTTCACAACCATGCCACTTCGGAAGAGCTCTGATCTTCACTGTGGAGTGCTGGTCTTTGCAGTCAGTGTACAAGCAAGAGAATCTTGATGGACACCATAGCTGTTGCTCCTCCTCTGATCTTTATTGTTTTGTCCTACCATGAACTGCTGCTGTGTGCCTTGGAGCCAGCAGAGTGTAGACTGAAACCTCCACAAACTGTGAGCTAAATAAACCTTGCCTTCCTTAAATTTAAGTGTCAGCCATTTGTCCCAGCAGTGTGTAAAAAGTAGCTAAGATAGCTGCTAAAATATCTCAGCAGACTAAACACTTGCTTAAGCTAAGCACAGAGGCCAGAGTTCCATCACTGATACCACATGTTTCGCCAGCCCTGCCCTCTGGGTACACTGAGTCGGTGATGGAGTCCAGGCCTGGTGGCGCATGCCTATAATCTCAGCAATAGGGAGGCTGAAAACAGGAGGCACGCTATGAGTCTGAGCTGCATACTGGACCCTGCACAAGAAAAAAAAAAAAAAAGATTAATAAGTATCAATGAAAAACAATGAGGCAACACAAACATAAAAGGAATATGGGCAGAAGTAATAACAGAAACTTTCGCAAATACAGGGAAACAGTCTGACATTCAGTAAGCAAGGCATATAAAATTCCAAATAACATCAATCCAATTAAAACCATACCCAGACATATAATAATCAAGATCCCAGAAATTCAGCACAAAAACAAAGAGAACACATTTAAAGGAAAACCCATCAGAATTACAGCAGATTTCTGCACACAAGCCCTCAAGTCAAGAAGAGCATGGAAAAAAGGACTTCAAGTCCTCGAAAAAAAACCAAATTCCAACCCAGACTGATATAACCTGCAAACCTCTCCTTCAAATTTAATACACAAGAGAAATACTTCCATGATGAAGAACAGTGAAATATATTTATAATAACCAAACCAACCTTCCAAAGTACTTCAAGTGATCAACAACTGGGATCTCATCTTATTGAGAAGTTTCTGCATGTCAGAGGAAATTACCAACAGAGTGAAAAGGCAACTCATAAATTTTGAAAAATAATCATAAGCAACAATAATTCAAACAAAGGACTTCTACCTGGAGTCCAGCAACCAGCATGTGAGTACATAGGGACTTTTGCAGACTCCAGACCCGGCACATCCCATGGAACCCTGCAGCAAAATTTCCTACTGAGAGGCTGCCTTCAGACACTCCAACCCAATCCAGGAGCTGAACATCTTGCAGAGGAGCACAGCAGGTTCACCACCAAAAGAAGCAGGTGGAAGTAGCAGAGCACAGCAGCCAGAACCAGTGAGCAACATCAGGACAAGTTCCAAACTGGTTGATCTGGACCCAAACTTCAGTAAGTACTAACAATATAACTGCAGGAATGCTCTACACCAAAGGGTAAAGGACAGTGCTACACAAATGACAGAGAAAGTGAGCAGATGCAATCACAGAAGCAAGCCCACCCAGAAAAAAATGCGGGAGGCACTAACATAGAAGAAACTGTGAATCACACATCTGAAACCTCGGAATTAATAGCATCTGAAGTAAAGAAAGAGATGCAGATATGTACAGAGGAAATCAGATCAGAAATTACCTCTGAAGTAAAGAAACCTCTGAATTAATAGCATCTGAAGTAAAGGAATAACTGAAGAAAGGTAGAGAGAAAATCAGATTAGAAATAATTTCTGAAATAAAAAAGAAAGGATAACTATAATGAAATAATAAATCCTTCTAAAGGATAAAATTTGATAAATATTAGAGGAATATAGAAAAATGATGGAATCCTTCAATGAGCAATATAGGAAACAAACCTCACATGAAGCAGTTTCAAAAATATATATAGGAAAATAAAATCTCAATCACAAACAGGCAACACCATATGAACAAAAGTGAAGATAGATTTTCAGGTCTTTAACACACAGTTACAGCTAGTGAAAATGTAAGAAAGGATCTCTTAAAAATAACTAGGATGCAGGAAAAAATAATTCAATATCTGCAAGACAATGCAAAGATGAACATGAGATTAATAGGCATCAATGAGAAAGGAATCAATGCAAATGATATAAAAAGAATATGGGCAGAATAGCAGAAAACTTCCCAAATATAGAAAACAACCTGGCATACAGATAACTGAGGCATATAGAACTCCAAATAGCATCAACAAAGGACTTCTTTCTCAGTTATATAAAGAGCTAAAAAAAAAATAATTCAGACCCCTAAATTTAAAGACCCAGAATGAGTGTCTGAAATGAAAACACACTTTTCTGAGGAAGAAATATAAGTGGCAAATACATACATGCAAAAATGTTCCACAGCACTGGACTTCCAAAAATGCAATTTAGAACAATATTGAGATGCCATCTCACCTTAAAAAGAATGACTATCATAAAAAAACTTAACCAATAACAAATTCTGGAGAGGCTGTGGGGAAAAAGGAGTCTTTTCCACCACTAGTGGGAATGTAGACTGGTACAACTACTATGGAAATTAATGCGGTGGCTTCAGATAATTAGGACTGGAAATACTGTTCAATCTAGTTATTCTCTTTCTGGTATTTTCCCAAAAGAACTGAAATCATTATACCATAGTAATATACACACCCATGGTTATAGCTGTATAATACTACTCAGCTATAAAGACACATACTCAAAGCCTTTATAAGTGGATGCAAATTGAGGATATACTTATAAGTGAAATAAATCAGACCAACACTTGTAAGTATCATATTGTCTTCCTAGAGTAAGAACCTGAAAGAATCAATAAAACCAGAATGGTATATTAGTTATAGTAAAACAGAAAGAAACCGGAATAAAGGATTAAATGATGAAAATGAGAAAAAGGAAAAAAGAAGGGAAAAACATACAAATATATATATACTGGATGATTGAGATGATTGTATTCATAATTTACATCTCTTTTTGAAAATAGCACTTACTGCTTAGAATTTTCACCTAGACTAACTGTATACTTATACGTGCAATCTGAGCAACTACATCAAGGACTGCTGTGTGTAATACAAAACTCATGGTTGAATACCATTCAGCCTGATCTTCTAAATGTGTACTGTTTCTAATATAACATCAATTATTACACTCTTTAAAATAAATTAAAACAAGACAAAGTCAAGGAAAAAAGGTAAGATTTCTTAAAATCAAGCATCAGCATGCAATTATTTCCCCCATCTTGCATAACTGTATCTGTTAAACTGTACAACAGATTTGACTATAATAGATAATATAACAAGCATAAGCCAGGTGTGGGGGCTCACGCCTGTAATCCCAGCACTTGGGAGGCTGAGACAGGAGGATCGGTGTGAGTTCAAGACCAGCCTGGGCTACAAAAGTGAGCTCTAGGACAGCCTGAACTGCATAGTGAGACCCTCTCTCAAAAAGACAAAAAATAATATAAAATAAAATTAAATTTAAAACGTTTGGCAATGATCAATTATATGAATCATTTTGTATAACAATATCTATTAATATGAGCAACAGATTTGATAATAAAGTACATAATATATTACAGCTAATCAGCAATACTTGCTTTGAAAAGCTGAACATGTGTATAGTTATATGTCACCCTGCTTCTGGCTTTGCTTTTGTTTTAGTTGCTCTTGTTTTAACTCTTCAAAATAAAAGAAAATTATAATAATAAAATCTGTAACATACGTATTGCATGTTAACCTGTTTCTATGATTTTTGTGTTTGGTCTTGCTTTTGTTTTAGTTCTTCCAAGTAAAATTAAATTTAAAAAAAAGAGAAGTCATGAAAATTTACAATGCACCTTATATTTGGAGACATACTTATTTTAATTTATAAATATTATTATAGGACTTTTTATTTTAAAGACAAAAAATACAGACAAAACAGGGTTTTGAAGCTGGTTACTAGCAGAGTTACACTAGTTAATACATTATGCATTGTCTTCTTCATAGTAGTTATTCAGACTACAAGATTCAGACAGGATATCTCCTCCAAATAGTGTTAGCCCAAACCTTTCTTTTCAACGAGCCAAGATAAGCTAGCTTTATAATTATCTTAACTATTTAGCGCAAAAATGTATTTTATCTTTTTCCCTTCCTTTCTTTTCCCTTTCCCATCATAGTTTGTCTTTTCTTTTAAATAATTTCTTCTCAGTTTACAATATCTATTATCAATTCTGCATCATGTTTTCTTAAGAAAACACATGTTTTCATCCATTCCTTGGCTGATACATATTGACTTATTTTCAAGTTTTAGCTATTAGAAATTGCACTGCTACAAACCTGTGTGGACATGTATCTCTGTGGTATGATGATTTTAATATTTCTGGAATGATACCCAGAAAAGGGGATAGCTGAGTCAAAATGGGACCTCTAATCCTAGCTTTTAAAGGAATCTCCACACTGATATCAGCAGTGATTGCAGCACTCTACACTCCCACCAACACTGGAGGATTCATTTTTCTACAGCCCTACTAACATTTGCAATTCATTGATTTCTTGATGGTGGCCATGCTTTCTCAGACGAGATGAAATCTGTGTTGTTTTAATTTGCATCTCTCAAATGACCAAGGATGTTGAAAACTTTTTTCATTTGTTTATTTTCCAGTTGTATTTCTTTACCTGAGAAGTGTGTATTCATTTCAAATGCTTATTTTTAATTGGGTCTTTGAATTAAGGAAGTCTGACTTTTTTCAATTCTGTATATGTTCTATGTATAAATATTGCCCTAGGGACAATGGACAGTCATTTTTCTCATTATGTAGGTTGCCTTCTTAGTCTCTTGGTGATTTATTTTGTTCTGAAAACCTTTTCAATAAGATGAGAAGACTGTTTATTTAAAAAGCTGTTGATTCAAGCCTTTTACAGCTCAGCATGCTAATTTAGCTTTATGTTTCCTGCCTTGTGGTTAAATCAGCAGCTTCCATCATTGCCAGTTTGGCCAATAGCCCACTATGATTACTGAACATTGGATTATGTATACAACTACTTTCTTTGAGTTCAGTAAAGAAATTTTTTGTACCAATAATGATTAGAAAAATAATCATGTCTACACCCTGTGCTCTGTATAACTAGTAGGAGGACAGCAATAGGCATTGTATCAAATATTGGAAATGTACTACTAATGTGTTTTGAAACAGTCATGTTTTGTTTCTCAGTAAACACAATAAAAAAATAAAAACTAGTAATCTAAAATCTCCCCCATCAAAAATGACAGAAGGGGCCAGCAAGATGGCTCAGTGGTCTAAAGCACCTGCTTAATAAAGCTTAAGCAACCGCAGGGACCCCAGTTCGATCCCTGACACCACATGCTGCACCAGCCCCACCATCAAGGCAGGCTGAGCTAACTATGATACCAAAAAAAAAAAAAAAATACAGAAACCAGAGTGGGAACAAAGGGTCAGTTTCTTGGAGCAAAGGGCCAGCTTCTTTAGGACTGTGTAGCCAGAAGAACGAATGCCAAAAATTCTCCATCTGTGCCTTACTTTCTTCAAACATCAAATCATCAGTCTCAGAGGGCAAGTGGGTAGGACAATTTCAAAAATCTGAAGAGATGGAATGGAAGAGTTCCCCATACATAAGGCAAAGTAATATGATTAAATATTATCATATTATCATAGGGGAAAAATGATAAGTTGCCTTTACCCAAAAAATTATATTGAGAATTTAACTGTATTTGCTGAATTGTTGTCTAAGTATGAGCAATAATTTTTAAATAGCTATATGACTTAAGGGATACAATAGCTATCAAATTCCTTATCTTCTTAAGCATTTAAACCAGTATTCACTAACAAAATGGTTGTTGACACAAAGAAACTCAAGAAAACAAGCATTGGAAGATCATGAGATATTTTCAATATAAGAAATAAAATAGGCTATAGTTAATGTCAATGAAAACTGGACAGCCACTGGCCCAGCCCAAGGAAGCAATAGTTAGCACCAGCTTATTGTTGCCATAAATAAATACAGACTAATTAGAGTCAGATCTTTTCAAAAAATAAGAAAAGGCAGAAGAAGAAAAGAAGAAGAAGAAGAAGAAGAAGAAGAAGAAGAAGAAGAAGAAGAAGAAGAAGAAGAA
>PVJA010001449.1:0-126810 GCA_004027025.1 Myocastor coypus | reverse complement strand
GGTGCCACCCAAAGGAGGGCAAGTCTTGTGAAAGCACAGAGCTGTGTCCGCATCCACCTTGCTCCCTCGGCCTGCGCTGTGGAATTCTGGCTTCTACTCAAAGACAAAATGACCATGAAAGGGAAACATCTTAAATCCATGCAGGACACTGAGGAAGCCAGGACAGCACAACTAACGATGTTCATGAAATGAAAAAAAACAAAACAAAACAAAACAAAACAAAAAAAAAAAAAACACTCAAAACATGAATAGACACTCACAGGAGTGGGAATGGTTTCAACCATCCCCAAATCCAAGAACTAAAGGAAATGACAGATTGACAGACTTAAAAGCTCTGCTGCCAGAAACACCCCACTGAGACATTTCAGAGTCTGTAGCTTAAGGCAACTTTGCCTAGTTACAGCCAAACAAGATAAACAGAACCCTCAAGAAGGGTAGAGAATCAGGGTGGCATCAGAATTCTCACCTTATAATAATGGAAATTAAGGGGCTGGCCAAATAGCTCAGAAGGTTAAAGTTCCTGGCCAAATTCAATCCTGGGGCTGGCACATTGAGGCAGTGATTGAGACCAGGTGTGGTGGCACATGCCTGTAATCCCAGCTCTTGGGAGGCTGAACACAGGCAGATCACTGAGTCCAATCTACATAGTGAGACCCTGTAGACTCTGTACTAAAATAATGGAAATTAGCAGACAAGGGAAGTTGTGCCTTGACATTTTTAAACAGAAGTGATCTCCAGCGTGAAATTATTTACTATCGAAACTAAAAATCAAGAGTGTCAACTGAGCAAAGAAAGAAACGTTCAGAAATGAAGTTCACAAAATGTCTACTTCCCATTGCCCTGTCCTAGGAAAGTAGGATGTGATCTTAGAACCACTCCCCAACCCCCACTTGCCCTACCCCCCACCCCAAAAGGGACCAGAGCAGGAGGGAGAAATAGCAGAGAAATTCAGAGGTAGACACTCGAAGGAGGCAGTGACTTAGGCCAAAAGGGAGAGTGGCTGGCTAGCAGCATCCCTAAGAACACAGGATGCATCCCACAGGCTACCTGGGATTTAGTGGCTGTAATGAGTTTGGGAGCTTTGGCAGAGTACCTTAAGGTGAGCAATGACAAATTCATCTGCTGCCGGGCCACCCTGACCAATTCAGCAGACTTCCTTCCATGAGAGGATCTAAACTTCTATCTCATCACTGTATGTTAGTGTCTGTAGACCCAGAAAAAGCCTTTATCCTAGCTAATAAAGTTACACCTAACACTTTCTTTAAACCTGATTCAGGGACTCGTGATAACATACTTAATTTACAAAATAACTTTTCCCAAAGCCCGTTTTCCATAATTTGACATCATTTTTCTCCATCGTGTCTCTGATGTAATACAATAATAATGCTTTCCATTTGGCTCAACACCCAGATTCTGTGACCTCTACTCATGTCAGGCTGCCTTCTGCCCTGGAAATAACATCTGGTTCTGTTTCATCCTGCTAACTTTTCAGTTTTCAGGGATGGAGAACAAAATGACTTTAACTCATTTTTCAGAGCAAATCCTAATTCACTCATAGTCCCTTCAATTAACTCAAAATATACTTAATGTATAGGACTGAAGAGAAATTTGTGGCTTTCACTAAAGTTATTTCATGGTCCAAAATGCTTGGCATCCTACCATGGTACACAACTCATCCCCATTAAGTGCCTTTCTCTTACACTAAACATAGGTTCAGATCTCTATCAAGTCAATCCATCTATTTGTAAAGACAACCTCTATAAAATAGGCATTCTATGGGTCTCTGATTTCACTTGGCACCCCAAATTCTCTATCCATAAAAATGAAATAATTACACCTGCCACAACTCTTTACCTCTGATGTCATAAAGATAAATGAGATAACCTGTGTGTGAAGACATTTTGTGCTCTTAGACCAAATCCACCTCAATCCAAGATGGTATAATTCTTCATAATGTTTTCCAGGGGCTTTCTGAGCAGCACAAGGGGTCATTACCCACAGTAAACTTCTGGCACCCAAGGACCACCTCTCTAGCAAACATCTCTCCTGCACCTGACAACACTTTTCTATTAATTGGGAGTAAATCGAGATGCTGTTCTGTTGGGCCATCACCAGTGTCTAAAAGGATCCAGATTTCTAACTGCAATTTCTTGCATGATCTGAGATGAACAGAGAGCTCTCTAAATCACAGGGGTTTTGGTTGACAGGTTAACAGTGAGACCCGTTTCAATCACCTTCAAATGCAAAGCAGATTTGGCAAGCACCAGGGAGGGGATGAGTGGGGAAGGAAAGCCCTGGTGGCCATCCGACAACTCCCTCATGTCTACTGTCTTCTGGAATACATCAGTGACCACAGAGGACCATGCCGTCAGCTTGGCCTCAAACCCAACCAAGTGAGGTGCTTTTAATTGACACTCCTTACTCATGTACAGAAATCTGCTTTCGCTACCTCATTTTGGCAGAGGACCTAGAAACAAGCATTGATGGTTATAAATGCACAAACAAATTTTTATTCATCTAATCTATAAGTGACAGCCCTTAATCAATATCCAACACTTTAGTGACCCTGGTTGACATTCTGCTTGTCCTCCCTCGGGGGTTCACTCGTAGAGTTCACTGCTTTTAGGTGAAGTGCCAAGGGTCCCTACATGTCCCAGACTGCTTTAGAAGGCTGCCAAACACAAACCAGCAATGAGCATGCCAGCTACCTCTGTATCTCAGGGTGTACATGTGATATGGCTGCGTCAAAGCATCTCATATCAGGTCATCAATTATCTGCAGAGCTTCGGGGGGAGGGCAAGCACCTTGGCAATCTTCCTGGAGCGGCTATTGTGGTGTAAGGTAATATCGAAACCAGAATATGCAGCAAGAGGATAACTCCACATCCTCAGTATGGCCGTCCTCTCACTCCTGACAGCCTGTCCCCAAGGCTCCTATTACTGACAAAGCACTTACAATAGAGCTCAGGTGTTGAAGGTCACTTTCCACCAAAATATTTAAAAACATTGATTTTTCTACTGCATAGTTTTCCCATGTTTCAAATGTTAGTTTGAAAGTAACTTCTTTATCTGTTTAGATCATGCTGAAGAACATAAAAATGACAAGCTAACTATTGTTTTGACATCAGCTCTACACGTGGTCCCATAGTTCAAAATCTGCGCTAATTCAACTTTCATGAATTAGAGACTACTAGCCATACTGGTTGCCCTCAAAGAATATTCAGGACACTGGAAAACGTCAGAGATGCATGGAAGTCAACATTTAATTTGCAATTCATCAGCATACACATTTAGGCTTAGTTTTCTAGATCAGTGGCACCCACACGCTGCACCCAAGCCCTTCCAATGTAGTGCAGAATTGCTTTCCCTTGTGATGTAGTGGAAACGGTTGCCGAAAAACTTTCCTTCACTCATTGAAAATAGGTCTGATATAACTGCCACTTTTGCTGCTGATCATAAACCAGGCTGTTCTATAGCTGAACAGAGCAATATAAGGAGAGACACCTATGTTGCCCCCTGTGCTCCGCTGTGTACAGTATGGCATGCAATAATATGCAGGTTATAACCCAGGAACAGCCAAAATATAACATCTCAGATCAGTCTTCCAAGTTACCTACCACACATCAGTCTGGACACAACTGTTCACTGGACAAATGGGCCCCATCTATGAGCCAAAGTTCCTGCCTCTGAACATGAGCAACCTACCACACCAAGAATGACGACACCACTTATCCCACTATGTACATTCACTCAGCAAACACCTCCAGAGGGTTTCCTTTCAGCAGACTCTGAGCCTCCACTGCCCTCTGGCCAGCGGAACTGAGGGACCTATATAGGGCCTGGCTTCTTCCAAAAAAAGAAAGTCTTCATCCCTAAGAAAAACATTTTCATGTTTGGATTTCCTAACTCCAAAACAGAAAATTTTCACAAAAGTTAATCAAAATAATGATTTTCAGACATTAAAAATCTCAGCATATGATTTTGAGAAAAAAGCTATTAAAGACATGATGATGAATCATATAATGGAGGAAGGGGAGAAATATTTCTGCTTCCACTTGAGAAGGGAGGCAGCACACACAGCTCCGAGTCTAGCTAGCTTCCTTTATCCTCCGAATGTTGGTTTCCTTAATACCAGACTGCATGGAGATGCAGCCCATGGCAGGAATGCCCCTCGCACTAGCACAAGGCGCTCTCAAAGGATCATTTCCGCTTCATTTCCTATGGTCTCACACCAAGAGAAACACTTGTTTACCTTTGGCTACTGCTGCTTGCACTGTGTTAGGAAAATAGAGGGAGAGAGCTAGGCATGAGTTCTACAACGGAGCTCCATCCCCAGCCCAGAAGGTCCCGCTGAGAATGTTATTACCCTGTGAAGTCCATTTCCTAAATGCTCCTTCCCTTTATGTGATCAAGAAGGTTAGGTGGAAGCAGTTCTTATGCAGGGCCTCTTCCACTTGATATCTGTTACTAAGCAAATTGGCTTTTTGTGAATATGGTCAGGTGCATTGAACAGCATAACTGAGAGTGCACGTTGAAAAATGGCACCTCCAAAGTGAGGGTGTATGCTGCTCTGCACATACTCAGAATAGTCTCATATCTATTTTGGTTTCCAAAGCAGGTGAAGCTAATCACACACCAATACTGACTGGCAAAGATTTTATTGCACCTAACAGCTGATAGGACAGGAGATTATGGCAGAAGAAAATGAGAGTTTCAACTACGCTTGTATTTGCCTGCATCACCCAGTGAACTGATATAAAATCTCCATCAACTCAGTAACAGTGTTTTAGTACACAAAAACACAGGCAACTTTGAAATGTAAAACAAAATGAGAAAGATGGGCCAAAATGCACTATATCTGTCCAGATATGTGGCAATACATTTTAATGTCTTTTGGAAAAATGCTGTGTTTACAAGATCTGTAACATGTGATGTTACAAGAACCAAACATCATCAGCAAAGCATTAAGAAATTTATTTTGCTGGCTTTCATCGACCTTTGTTAAATGGGACAGTTGCTATCCTGACAATAGAAACAGTAAACAGCTCTACACAACATATCTGTATCTCACTGGAAAAAGTACATTCCTACTCTTGACTAATGCCATGCTTCCAACAGAAACACTTTCTTTCAAGAACATTCAAGTGTAACATATGAACCTTGTTAGATACTAATTTTGTTACAGCTCAGTGATAAAACACTTTGGTAAAAGAAAAGGCATGTTGCAAAATAAAGGAGAGAAGCCTTTAAAAAGTCAATCTTAAAAGTTCTTATGGCTTATATCTAGACTCACTCCAACCCAAGTCCTCATAGATTAGGCTTTCGTGAGGTGGCTGGATCTTGTACCATAGGGGATCTTGGGTGTGTGATACTGGATAATGGGTTTGTAGCTCAGTGCAGTATTGGGTGGGAAGGCCTCATAAGAAGAGACAGATCGCTGAGGGCCTGGCCTAGGGAGATATATATATATACATGTATCCCTTCTCCTTCTATGATGGTGTACTCTGCTTTCTGTCCACCATGCTATGAGTGGCTCTCCTCCTACAGGCCCCTTTGCCATGTAGCCTTGCTGTAGAGCTAGCCAACTATAGACTGAAACCTCTCTAAACTTCATTTATTTCATTTTAAAATATATTTGCTTTATTTTTTCTTTTAATAAGAAATGGTAATGTGACATTTTCTAAAACACTTGACTGGTACAATCCCAATAATTGATACAATGAGCATTGTTGTCTTCATAGTAGTTATACAGAGCAGAGGATGTAGACATGATAATTTTTCTAATCATTGTTGGTACAAAAATTTCTTTTCATTTAACTGAGGGAAAGTAGTTGTATACATAGTCCAGTATTCCATAATCGCAACGGATTATTGGCAGAACTGGCAATGTCAGAAGCTGTTGACGCAAGCCTTTTATAGCTCAGCATACTAATGACATGCAAATTCGTGAAGTGTTCCACATTATTGAGACTAGGAAAAATGCTGTAGGATTGATCAGCTACAATTTTGTATATACTCAGATTTCTAATGTCTGTGTAAAAATGTGTAACTGCTTTTATCACATTGTATAGGGATTTATTAGAATACAAATGATTGATGGAAAATACTGATTTCAAGGTAAAGGTAAGATGTTTGATATTCAGAAAGTCAGTGATGCTAAGCTCAAGTACCTATGTTATAGAGTAGTAGTATCAAGAAGCTTCTTTTCTGAAGGGTTAAGAATGTAAGTTTACAGACCAAAAACTAGAATAAAAGGCCAATATTTTGGTCCTAGCTCTTCAAAATCAGTGAGGATCCAGGACATGAGAGCCTGTGCTGTAACATCCTGTAACTCAGTGATTTCCCAAATTTTCCATTCAAGGAGATTATGGGACCACAGGAGAAAGGGATTGATGATGTGTAGGTGTGCCTAAGGAGAGTAACCTAGAGAGAAAGCATTTTCTGGGGCTTTCACAGAGAGCAAACAGGTTGAGCAATGGCCATGACTCATCCAGACAGCTGACACTGACAACAGTTCTACAAACCACTGTACATGGTTTCAAAGTAAATCCTGAGGGGATTTGACTGACCTTGGGAGATACAAAAGTTATATATTTTATTATCTAGGTCTTGCTTTAACTTTCCCTTAACCACCCAGCAGAAAAGTTTAACCATGAGACAAAACCTCGCTGAACTTCAAACCAAAATAAACTTCTCTTTTAATTTGTGGGTGTCAGGAATTGCATCCCACCAGTGAGAAAGTAACTAAGACAAACTAAGGTTCCTAAGAGTATCATTATCAAAACAAATTGCAAGTTACATATTGAAACTGGAAAATTCCAACTTATATTGAATAACTATATGTATTTTATACTGAAACTATAATTCTATACACAATTTTAGCAAAATGGTCTAGAGCCTTGTCCTGTTCTTCAAAGAATGGGATAATCTTTCTCATAGAATTTTTAAATTCACTTCTCCAAAACCATTCCTGGCCTGAGTGCACACCACAGCTTTGGGCTGGGAGTGTGGCTCAGTGGTAGAATGGCATCAGACCCTGGCTCTGCCAAAGAGGGAAAAAATGCCTCTGCCCACCGGGCAGCACACTGCATAATGCAACCAAGTGCGAGATACCTTATTTAGATGGTGGGCAGTCTGAACCAGCATGAGAGAAAAAGTCTCAATATGACTATATATTTTTCCTCAAACCCTGTCTAAAATGTACACAGCTCAAAAACTTAGTCATGACTTTTCATCACATTTACACAATAAAAATGTGTACATTTTAAGTTGCAAAATCAGAGCTGAACTTGGCACCTAGAAAGTCAGTCCTCAGTCATGACTCCTGTATTCCAGCCTCCTCTCTCTCTCTCTCTCTCTCTCTCTCTCTCTCTCTCTCTCTCTCATTTTAAAGAGAATTTAAAAAACAATACAGAATTTCTAAGTAAGATGATACAAAATTGACAATGGTTATTATATTGGATATTGTAATCTTCAAAGTGATTGCTCAGATTGCCAGATATAGGCATGCAAGATTGATCCAATATAAGCACTAATTGAAAGAAATGGCCTCTTTCCTGGGCCCACAGCAAAGCCTATCACCTGGTAGCTGTCTCCCCAGGCCCTTCTAAGTATAATTTTGTGAGCCTTGCATGGCTCCAGAGGCTCACCTGGGTGGTTCTCTTATGTCAGTGGTGGCAAACCTACAGCAAGCATGCTGCAGCAGGGTATACACAAGCACTGAAAGCCGAGCTTTCTCTGGTAGCTACTCACCCTGACCTTTCTGGGTGGCATTTAAGGTGGGAAGTGGGTAATGACGATTATAGAGGGAGAAGGGTTTTGAGATTAAGAATGTTCTTACCTAGCTGGCATTGTCAAAAGTCAAACTTCCATTCTAGGGATCTGGAGTACATTAAGGAGAATTTTTAAAGGTTAGAGAGAGATTGGGAAAAAAAAAAAAAAAAAAAAAAAGCTTCTTTAGAGTGCTTTGGGGCCATTTCAAAAGACATCCTTATTACTGAGGTTCTTTGACTCTGACAAATCCTTTCGATCTGATCATTTTTCCTCTTTTCAAGTCCTGAGCAACTTGGGGGTTCACCTCATCAGCACTGAGTGACATCAAATATTATTTCACAATGGCCATACTTGAAAAAGCTCTATTACTAGGGAATATAGAGACTGGCCTACTCATTAAACTTACACTTTGGGTTCTAGGCTTTTATTTCCTGACTGCTGTGTTTGGATTAATTCTGAGCTTCAGCTTCCACCTGTACAAATTACTTTAATATTTTAATGAGAATCCTGCAATCAGGATGTACAGAAGGGCGTTAAAAGCTGAGAGAGCTATTGCAGAGAATGAGGAAGGATGGCGAGCTGGGTATCTATTGCTGCATAACAAACTACCTGGAAACTGAGCACATACGTATTTTTATTTTATTCTATTTTATTTATTTATTTATTTATTTATTTATTTATTTATTTATTGTGGAACTGGGGATGGAACTCAGATCCTTGCACTTGCCAGGGAAGCACTTATTCTACTGAGCTATCTCCCCGCCCTTTATAATTTTGTGAGCCTTGCATGGCTCCAGAGGCCCACCTGGGTGGCTCTCTTATGTTAGTGGTGGCAAACCTATAGCAAGCATGCTGCAGCAGGGTATACATAGTCACTGAAAGCCTTAAATGGTTTTCCACCACTGCATGTGGTTCCAAACAAAGACTCAGTTTCCACTGTCTGAAGGCTTGCCCGGGCTGAACATCCACATATACTGGCAGGGGATGCTGGCTCTCAGCTAAGCAGCCACTGGGTAGTAAGTGGAGCACCTAGACAGCTCTCTAGATGGGCTGACATTGCCACAACACAAAGGCCAAGCTCAGGCCTGCAGCATGTTGACTGTAAGTGTTGTAAACACAGAACTTGTAAGGCTGCATAGACTGGACACCCAAAAAACCAGCACCACTGCTGCCACACTCTGTTGGTCAAGGATCAAGGTCTGCCTGAATTAAAGAGGAGGAGCATTAGACTCTACTCCTTCTCATGAAACCCACCATGCCTATGCCAGAAGAGAAGAACTTGTTTGTATCTACCACAAGTGAGAGAGAGACAGAAAAGAGCAAAGCCAAAGAAGAGGAAAGTACTCCAGCAGTTCCTAGAATGCACTGCATAAAATCATGATCTTTTTCTCTTTTAATTTATAATTTTTATATGAAATAAATAAAATATATGTTAATACTCTGGTATGGTACATGCCAAAATTTCATAATGATGCCCAAGATTTCTTTCTTCTGGTGAAGGAATGATAGCATAAGAATTACTGATAGGAGCCTCTACTAACATTCTTCACTATGTAAGTCAAGGAAATGTTTGCCTTTTACAAGTAATTAGATGTATAACCTAAAACACTCAGAGGCTACTAACAAAGGGTGGCCTCTTCTGCTTGGAAGTGAGGATGACCTCAAGTTTCCCACAGAGGATTTGTGCAGTGGTATATACTTAGAGACAGAAAAATGCTGGATAAGCTAGAGTGGTTTCTAAATGCAATTATCAAATCAAGGTATCTGTTGATTTAATTCCATTGTTTTGAGACATGACTGACAGAATCTAAGATTACAGAGGCTCTCAGTAATCTGCTTTTTATACTGACAATGACAGTCTCCTCTACCCACCCTGACATGTCTGCAGTAGAGAACAGACAGCTGCAAATTATTTGACCCCGGATGAGTTCTGTGTTCCTCTCCTTAAATCTGAGAAGACTCTGTGACTAATTGACCAGCAGAACATGCTGCAAGAGACGTTGAACCAGCTTCAGACTCAGGCTTGAAGATGCTGGCAGCTTCTCCTTGCTGCCTCTCAGAATACTTTTTTTTTTTTTTTTTTTTTTTGAAAACAGCTCCCACACTGCTGAAGAAGCTCAAGCAACCCAGTGGGAAGACAGACCCTTAGGGAGAGGAACCATGAACTCTGGTCAGTGGCCCATCCAAACTCCTGGTCAGTTTGCCAGCCAGCAGAGAGTCACCTTAGGAATGGATTCTATGGTCCTAGTTAGGCTGCTCCAGAATACACCATGTGAAACAAAGTCAAGCCCCATCCACACTGAAGATTTGTGAGCAAATTCATTAACTATTGGTTTAAGAATTCACCATCAGGTTGTATGACAAATGAAGCAACAGAACTCTGCTATAACTTGGTGCTCATTCACATTACTTAGGAGGAAAAATGCCCAGCACGTGACAACCTTCATCTATGAAAGCTTGCCTTCACCATGTGTCAAAAAACAGCATCCCATCGGCACCATGGATGAACTTTAACCCTCCCTGCCCATTTTGCCTAGATTCTCTCTGTAACTAATGACTTATATTGGACAGATCCATAGTCTGATGCTAAGAAAATGAAAAATAGCAAAACATTCTGAAATTTCCATAATACCATCAGCTTGCTTCACACAATGAGCATTAAAGTGAGATCCCAAAAAATTTGAGAGAAAACATAGCAAGATTTCCCCCTACTTCATAGTTAATATCTCATATATATGGTCTATACCTATGATGGTGAGGCTTTTAGAGATAAATGTCCAAACTGTAACCCAAAACCCACTTCTTTATTCATCACAAAGCACCAACACTGCAATTAAACCTGAAAACTGAGGTTTTTATTTAGAAAAAAATAACATACTTTGACATCTTTTCTCTTAAAAAAAAAAAACATGTGTCATAAGGGTGTGTGTGCATGTGTACGTGTGCATGTGTATGCATGTGTGTATGTGTGTGTGTGTGTGTGTGTGTGTGTGTGTGTGTAAAGCCTTCATTTATTTGGTACAGTTCTCACTATGCAGCCCAGACTCATAATGATCCTCCTATCTCAGCCTCCCTATCACTGGGATTACAGGAGTGCACCACCATGCCCAGTTTTGGTGGTCAGCACAACACACTTGGGGATCTGGAGCCAGCATGGTATGCGGTGCTGGGGATCAAACTAGGGTCCTTGTGCTTACCAGGCAGGTGCTTAGACCACAGAGCTGTCTCACCAGCTTCAACAATAGAACTTGGATGGTCTCAGTTCAGATATTTAAAGGAAAATCTGTTAAACAAGTCACAGGTTGGAAGAGAGCCAACTGAGGAAAAAATAGTATCAGTGTGAGCTGAAACATGCAGTACAAGGCAGGTAAGGAACGACGGAGCCTCTCCTCAGGGAAGCGGAAGAACACAGAGCTGGCAATGGGAGTCTGCACTGGCAATGCCAGACAGGAAACATATTAGGCGTCTGGTGAATACCCAAATGTCCTCCATCTTCCATGCCTGGCCCTGGACGGTGAGAGCTCTTGTCGGGCCCCTTTCTGTTGTAATCTGGTTTTTAGACTGGTACCAGATGCCTTCCATAATCTTGGTTTTAACATGCTATACAAGAAGATCTAAGTGTACAATCTGCCTATGCGTCTGGAGGTTTTCCCCTCAGTTTGATGCATTGCCTTTTGATGAACATTTAGCTCAGCAAATTTTATTTCTGTACACTAAGGAATTTTATAGCTCTAAAAGAGCTTTTAAATCCTCTGGCAGTGATTCATTTGTCTTAGTAAAACAATAGCTGGCAGATACACACAGTCTACAGGAAATCGGGGTAACAACTTAGGTCATTTTTTTAGGGGAGCTACTCAGCAAACTTTGATTTGTCCTCTGCTAAACACAGATTTGCTTTTTTAAATGAAAGTGCATGATTTCTCTGTAGTCTATATTGTAGAAGTCAATAAACAAATCATCGAATAAAATCTACTCTATAACCACTTTCCCAATTCACAGCCAGGCTAGCAGCGCACAACACCATTTTCCATCATAACATTTCTCTAAAACTTACCCTAGGGCACATTAAATCCAAGGAAAACAATACAATTTATTTGGGGTCAGCCATCAACACTTCCACTGAAACTTTCTTACCCTCCTATGATTTTGATATATGGCCTTCAATAAGATAGGAGGATGCAGGAAATGACCTTTAAACAGCTAATAAGATTACATTTGATTCCTTGGCCTAGAGATCAAGAAGAAAAGACAAAGCCAAGTCATATCTAAGTTGTCCACCACCCCAATGCACATATGCTGCTGTTTCTTTGTTATCCAAGTCTGCATGTGACATCAGGATTGTGAGAGACAGAGCTACGAAATTCCATGTGCACTGAAGAGACACCTTTCCTGTTTACCACTGCATCCAGTGACTAAGAGCTCCACCAGGCACGCAGTGTGCACTTAGTGCATGCAGGTAGATGGATATAGCAAGTGACCCTCCTTCAAAACCATTTCTTTCTCCTTGCAAAAATCAAATAAAGATGTTATCACTACTCTGACTTAAGGAATTATTTCTAGAAAGAGCATTTAACATGTTACTCCTAATGGAGTGAACTCGTGGTAGCCGTTGTTACATTTGGGTTCCTACTGACTAGCAAACCTTTCCTGAGGTAGCAGCTGGAATGATAACCCAGCCCAAAATTCCTACATGCATACCAGGCCTATTTGCCCCCAAATCTCTCAACCTTCTTTCCAAATGTATTAATCTTTGTAACAGTTATCAAGAATATTGTATACAATGACTTGGTTGTCTGTCTATTCCTAATAGAATTTAAGTAAATGATGTCAAGTATTTTATTTTGTTTTATTCTGTGTTTCTATTAGGGCAATCAGTGGCATAGAAAAGAGGTTCAATCATTCGTTAAAAGGACAGATGAACAGACAGATGGACAGATAGAGGAAGGGATCGGTCAGTATCCAAAGATGATGGAAAAGATAAAACTCAGTAGACTGCCATCGTAGAAAGAAAATAATGGCTTAGAAAATTAAATATAGTACATAGGTTTTATGGGTTGGATTGTCTGACAAACAATAAATTTCAAATTTTAATCCCTAGCATGTAGGGACATAACCTTGTTTGGAAACTATATAATCAAGTGAAGATGAGGTCATGCAGGACTAGTACGGGCCTTCATCCAATAGTGTGTTGTCTTTATGAGAACAGAAAGCACACAGAGAAGGACCATGGCCATGCGCAGCCAGAGGCAGAGACTGGAACTAAACTCCCAAGCCAAGGAGCTCCTAGGGTCACCACAAGCTGGAAGAGGCCCGGAAGGATTCTCCCTGAGGAGCAGCAGAGAAAGCATAATCTGATCAACATCTTTTTCTTTTCCTGATATCTTTACTTTTGACTTTCAATTTCCAGAACTACAAGAGAATAAATTCATTTGTTTAAGCCACAGTCTGGGATCCTTTGTTATGACATCCCTGAGGAGTTGATGTGGTGTATATTTTAAGGGACACACGTGTTAAGGGAAGGGTCTCAAAAAGGATGACTCTAAGGGCAAATTCTGTCTACCTAAAACATTTTCCTCTATAGTGAACCAACACTGGTTATAAGGCAATAAGTAGAACAAAATTCTTAGGGTAATCGGATACGCCATTCTTTTCAAAACTAGTTATTTTTCTTGGCTTGGTACTATAAGTTATTTTGCCTAATTTTTCATCCGAATGTTTTTCTAACATGTACCTTCTTTCAGGTTCCTTGCTTCTTAAGCAGCAGAGTGGTGCCAGGGTGTAGCACAGTGGTAAATCCCGTATCTCAAGTGCCTGCAGCCCCAGGTTCTGTCTTCAGCAGAAGAGAGGGTGAGAGGGATGTGGGGAATGTTACATCAGTTTTTAGTTACTACCAGTCCCATTATGAGAGGGTGATAGACTTAGTATAAGACAATAAAGAAAAAAATTTAAGACTAGTAAAAAACCAATGAAATAGGTTTCTAGGCCCATTGAGCTGATGAGGTTATAGAGCTACTATGAAAATGTTTGGAGAAATTGATTTTAATCCACTAAGCCAATTTAATCTAAAAGTTCCAAAACACTGTTAAAGGGGTGGAAGTGTGCAAATTATAGTTGAAATTTTCATTCACTCCCCTACTAGGAAGCAAGTGGACTAACCATATTTTATTTTCCCTTTTTTCCAGGTTCACACAAAATCGGAATACCTGATAGAAATTCTGCCAAGAGCAAAAGCCCTGTCATTATGGGAGAATATTAGAGATTAAGTTAGAGGCTATGATTGATGCTGTGGTTCTGATATGGCTAAAAGATGGAGAACAAGAGTAGGAGGCTGCTAAAGTGACATCAAAGTTTTGGCAAATCAAGCACTCACACATATGTGGCTTGTTTTATAGGCTGTGCAGAATTTAGATAAGAGAACGTCTCATAAAAATGAAATTCCAAGGAGTAGCAATAAATTATAATCCAAGAGTTTTGGGGTATTCAAAAGGGGAAACCAAGGAATATTTTGATGTAAGTTTTACTGCTCCTTTGGAAATTTCCTTAGTCAGTTTGGGCAGCTATAATACAATATTACAGGCTGACTATCTTACAAACAGCAGAAGTTTATTTCCTACAGTTCTCGGGGCTGTGAAGTCCAAGACAACAGCAGGTCCTGCATCTGGGTGCTTTCTCTCTGTGTACTCAGGTGAAAAGGTGAGCAAGCTTGAGCACCCGTCTCCTCTCAGGGCTCTGACTCAACCCCTAGTCGTCTTGCAAGTCTCCCCCTCTCAGTGCATTGAAGTGGTGGTCAGGCTTTGAAGTATGAAGTCTGGGGGTGACAGCAACCTTCACATCATGGCAGATGTCAGATTTTTATAGGGAGTGTCCCTCTCAGTGGTTCTCAATCTGTGGGTTGTGACCCCGGCAGGGGTCAAATGACCAAAACACAGGGGTCGCCTAAAGCCATTGAAAAAATACATATTTAAACCCATGCTATGCCATGGTGAAATGTTACTTATTGGAATTAGTAATTAATATTTCTCAACATATTATGTTTTGGTTTGGGGTCACCACAACATGAGTAACTGTATTGCGGGGTCATGGCATTAGAAAGGTTGAGAACCACTGCTCTAAGAGCTCAGACAGGCCTCCCCACTGTTCTAAAACCCCATTAATATTAGATCGATTCCATATTTCTCTTGAGTTATAGTTGTCTTTCGCCAAATAAAAGTTATACATGCGTAATATTTATTCTTTTGTTGCAATGTTACTGTGTGTCTGGGGCTTTGTCACTGCTACTTGGGAGGATGGCTTATTCTTCCTTTTTATGATAAAATTTAACACCTTAATTTTTAATTCTATAAAGGCAAATATTTTACTCTTGTATGTTAGTTTTTTTCCAAGCTCAAAAGCATGAGACTCCTACAGCAAGATTAAGGTATAATTCCTATAACTGAGATACTCATTGAAGAAGTATACTAGATTGAATGATTATAAGAAAAAGAAGAGCCAGAAAGACAGCTCAGGACCAGCAAGATAGCTCAAGGGCCAACGAGATAGCTCAAGGGCCGGCAAGATATCTCAGTAGACTAAGCACCTACTGGCAAGCTCAAGGACAAGGTTCAATCCCTGGTGCCACATGCTGTGCCAGCCCCACCCACAGGGCACACTGAGCCCTTGCGGGCAACAGAGTCCAGGTGTGGTAGCACACACTTATAATCCCCGCCCATTGTTGGGGAGGCTGAAATTAAGAGGATCACGATAAGTCCAGTCTGCCTGCATAGGGAGACCCTTACCAAATCCACAAAAATGCAAGAAAGAAAGAAACAAAGAAAGAAAGAAAGAAATTCAACAATATAAATAGCAAAGACTATATATAGGTCAGCGGTTCTCAACCTGTGGGTCATGACCCCAGTGGGGATTGAACGACCAAAACAGGGATTGCCTAAAACCATCAGAAAATTTTATTTATTTGGAATTACAATTTTGAAGCATCCACCAAAATTATTTTTTGGTTTGGGGTTACTGCAACATGAGGAATGGTATTGTGGGGTCACAGCATTAGAAAGGTTGAGAACCACTGATATAGATAAACATCATATTTGTAAAAATTTTAAGTTTATCCCATGTGAAGAATTAGAAACAAGATGGAAATTCTTTCTTTTGGCAATGATCACTTCAGTTCTGATTACCATTTTGTAAATATGATAGTTCTATCTAAATGGAAGTTTAGGGGCTGGGGAGATAGCTCAGCAGTCTAAGCACATACCTGGTGAGCACAAGGACCCAGTTTTGATCCCTGATACTGCATGTCACGCTGGACTCAAAATCAGGCATGATGGCACATGCCTATAATACCAGTGCTGGAGAAGCTGAGACAGGAGGATCACTATGAGTCTGAGTTATGTAGCACGACTCTGTATCAAATAAATAAATAAATGATAGATTATCTTTAAAAATTTAAATGAAAGTTTAATTTAGTAATGTACTAAGGAAGGTAAAGTTTATTTGACTTATAAAAGAAAATTAGTATTAATTAAAAGATATCAACAAAAAAGAAAAAAGAACTTATGAAATGTTTTTGAGAAAAATCAGTTTTTATTTAAATGGAATACATGAGATAAAGTAGATGTTAAGAAAGACATTGCACTTACATTTACGGGCAAATGACTTTGGACAAAGGCGCTGAGAGCATTCAGTGGGGAAATTATCCTTTTATTAAATGGTACTGGTATCACTAAATATCTTCAAGTGAAAAAAACCTGAATCTCTACTTTGCACCATATACAAGAATTTAAAATTGTACCTACATGTAAATATGAAAGCTAAGACTTTAAAATTCTTAGAATGAAAAACAGGAGCAAATCTTCAGGACTTTAGATTAGATATTTTTTAATCTTTTATTTATTTGGTACAGGGTCTCACTATACACCTCGTACTCCTAATGATCCTCCTGTCTCAGCCTTCCCAGTGCTGAGATTACAGGTGTGCACTGCCACACCTGGTTTCTGTAGCTGGCTTGGCACACCTGGGCTTCCATGGTTGGCATGGTATACAATAATGGGGATCAAACCAGAGTACTTGCACTTGCCAGGCAGATGCTTAGATCACTAAACTATCTCCCCAGGCCCATAGGTATTTTTTAAAGAAATGATACCAAAAGCACAGACAACAAATGACAAAATATGTAAGTCATATACCAATAATTAAACACTGAAAAGGAACACTTCACAGCAAGAAGACAAGCTAACTTTAAAAGGCCGAGGATTTGAATGGACACAATTCCAAACAAATTACACAAATCAGCCAAGAAGTATATGAGGAGATGTTCATTACTGAAAACACTTGCTTCTTGTAAGCTGCAAAACCAGCACCTACAAACACCCTTCCTTGATATCTACTGCTGCCAGGATTCTTTCCAAAAGAATTCTGAAAGAGTGGCTTGACAGTAACAAAACTTGTGAGTCATTTGTAAGAAAACGGATGCACCTTAAGACAAAAACACCCAGTGAAATAAATCAGATGCGCAGGCTTAAATATCACCTGGTTTCTTTTATACCAGAAAACCAAAGTATAAATAATTTAAAGAACAAAATAAAAGATAGATTACTAGGAAATAGGAAGACAGATCCTCTGCGATGAGACGAGAGATGGGGTATGGGAAAGGGAGAAGATGTGAGTGTTAAGATGCGCTACACACATGTACCAAATGCCCACTATGAATATAATCATTGTGCTATCAAACATGCACTAAAAATTTTAATTTTCATTTAAAAATATTGTAAAAGGCTTGATTTGAAACAGCTTGGACAATCAGTCCTTTGCAGTGATGTTGAGGCTTACTTTTCTTGGTACATTTTAAAATTGGGTTATGCCTTTGGCTCTCTATTAGTATAATAATTATTCAAAATACAAAAAGTGTTTGAAAGATACAGTACATGTCTACAGTTTTTAAAAAATTATTACAGTAAAAGTCATATTCCAAACAATGGGAAGAGTTCAAACCGCATATATTCTAAGGGGATTAATGGCAATTAATTATCTTGTACATTCTTTAAATAGTAGCAGTATTTTATGACCACTTCTCACCAATCAAGAATGTACAGTAATTTCTGTCAAATAGAAATATTATGATGAACTCTCATCTACTTTAGTCACTGGGTCTGCGTGATCTTTGATTCTTCCTCAGATCCTAAGTGACCATGAAAGGTAGAAGTTTTTAATCAATTCAGGACATTGAAGCAAACGCAACAGTGCAAGGAAAGATACTCAGGAATGAGAACTTTCAGAGCTGCTGCAGAAGGTAGGAAGAGCCATGGAATAAGTGTGTCAGTTAAAAGGGGAACAGCTGGAGGGAGATTCATGGCAAGGTGTCTTTCACTGTTACAAATTTTTAAATTTAAACAGTCATTATGTTTGGTGCTCATATCTTGTATACTATTACAGTTTCAATATAGTAGCTCTTAACTTTAAAGAGAAAAACATAAATAAAAACAGTTTCAAAACAGATTAATATGAGCTCAATAGCTCTTATTTTTTAATATTCACTATGTGTGGGCCAGTGAGGTAGCTCAGCAGTCTAACATGCCTGCTTAGGCAAGCTTAGGCAAGCTTATGGACCATGGTTCAATCCCCAGCATCACATGTCATGCCAGCTCCACCCAGAGCGGGCTGAGCCAGACTGTGCACTAGACAACAACCTTAGGTGAAAAATATTGTTAGTGACCTAATTTAGCATGAGAAACACTGGCGTTGGGGAAGTGTGCTGCAGTGGGTCCTGAGGACATCAACTTGGTTACAGGCAGCATACAATATGTGAAAAATCCAGTTAAATGCAAGCCACATGTGATCTGTCTATGTCTCCACAGTCAGGAAGCTGGGATCCAGGTTTGTGTTTGGGTGATTTGGCTCCAGAGCCCACAATCTAGAACACTACCCTGCACTCACATCTTTGTGGAAGGTGTGCGCTCTCCTCTGAGCCAACACACATACAGATACACTGCCATCCCCAAGTCATACAGCAAAACCATTTCTCAACATCCGGTGATGCAGCAGGCAGACGCTCATCCTTAGATAAACCTAATACGATTGCTGAGGTTGATCAGATAGAAGTCAGAAGCTCCACACTACTTTGTAGATAATGAAGCATGAATTATTATTGTACCATTAGTAGAAAGCCAGACTAAATACTAACATTCTTCAGAATCAATAGCTACTTTTTTTTTCTTTTGGCTTTTGTACTAAACTTATTCTCCATGTATCTTAGCAAGGGAAGCCCCATGAAGACGCTAAACTCTACCCAAACCCAAAACAATCCAGCCTCTGTTTAGATTATGTTTCCACCCACCTCCAATTTTGATATAATTTGTCAGTCTGCCATGTACTTGTTCAAATTACCCAGCCTATGTTCTCTCAGCTGTCATGCTAAAAACCATAGTCTCTGCCTTCAAGAAGTATGGCTATCCTTTTGTACTCAATGCATTCTCTTTGAATTTTTTTGTTTTGAATCTAATACCATTTGAACACCACTCATTCATTTTCATCCTCTTTACTCTAAAAAGTGAAATCCACTTCTCTAAACATTTATCCTTAAAAAAAAGATAAATCATCCAGTAAAAGTGACCAAATAGAAGACACCATTTTTATGGGAGTTTTTAATCTAATGAGATTTTACTGAGTTCTTAAATAGATTTGAGGGTTGGCAAAACAGTGCAGTGGGCTAAAGCACCTGCTTAGGCAAGCTTAGGCAAGCTTAGGCAAGTACAGGCACAGCAGTTCAATCCCCGGCACCACATGCCATGCCAGCCCCGCCTCCAGGGCAGGATGAACTGGCCAGAGTCTGGGCATAGTGGCTGCTGCCTATAATCCTGGCACTGGGGAGACGGAAAGCAAGAGGATCACCACAAGTCTGAGCTGTGCAGTGAGAAACTGTAACAGCCAAATACATATATATATATATATATATATATATATATATATATATATATACACACACATACATACATAGATTTGAACTCATTAGCCTCCTTTATAATCTTCATTGTCCAGCTAGGTTCCTAATTAAAATATATCCAGCAACACTCTAGAGGGCTCACAAGACTCCTTGTAATGTGTGATCCAGGGGATATCAATGATGTTGGCTTGGCTCTAGGTTGATTCTGAATAGTCAGTCCTACATGTTAAGGGATTACTCAAGCGCACATCGATTTAAGTCTATATTAATGAGTTAGCAAAATATTCCTGGCAAACTTGTCTAGGATCCTCAGATGGGAAATCTGCGACTATAAAAATGAGTAAGATGGTCTGGAAGATTTATTTACAGAATTACTAGATCACAATAAAATAGAAGGATCTGTTCCGAGCATCTATAAATCTGTTGTTTTACGGGTGATAAAAC
Source organism: Myocastor coypus (assembly GCA_004027025.1). Lineage (NCBI taxonomy): Eukaryota > Metazoa > Chordata > Mammalia > Rodentia > Myocastoridae > Myocastor > Myocastor coypus. Next base: position 106,662 of record PVJA010001449.1, on the reverse strand, counting down.
TGAGGCCACAAAAGGCATTTACACATGACTGGATTTTTTTGGCCCTTTTATTTCTGCTCAAGTGTGCTTTCCCCTAATTCATGCTGGCTTTCACTTCTTGAGAACCTGTATCTTGAAGCAGTTACCTACAACAGCCACACAGACAATTCAAGTGCTTCAGGGCACAAAGATGGCAAGCAAGTAACCTCAGTCTTATGACATTCCGTGACCAACTTTTGCCTCCATTCTTGATTGCCGTCTTAAACACCGCCACTCACCCCTCAAAGAACTATTACGCAGGGAATGGATATTCTCTTGCCCTCCCACCTCCTCTGTGCTATACACGCTTTTCATTCATTTCTGACATTTTCCATAAGTTTCAGGAAATCATGCATCCTATGACAAGCAGCTCTCGATGGCTTTGCTTTGCTCACTCAAGCCTCAAGGGAAAAGCTAATACTTCCCCGATGCCCAAGCTCTAGCTATAATTTTGATTTCTTTCTGAGATCACCTTTTATAGGATAATGTGAAATTACAAAATGCTAGCTGGGTTTCCAATCAATCATCTTTTCTGACACCCTGCTGGACAAAAGAATTGGTTCAATATACTTATGCATGTACTGTTTCCATACTAGTATAATCTCCTCAAAATAAGTCATGCTGATTTCTACCTATACACAATGTATAATGGCAAATCTTTATATATTATTTATTTTCTAATTAGATAGCAGGATAGAAGGTACCATACGTCATAGCATCACTTCTAATCTAATAAAGGAAAGAAGCCCAATCATAGTTTTACATTCTCAATCAATTGAGTCTTTGTATATTCTATAAGGGAAAATTCAGCAAAAAAGCACACTCTGAGAAAATCTGTTTTCTGGAAGACATTTAGTATGATGTCAGCCATCTGAACTGTGGTTCTTTTATTGGTGCATTACATTTTATTTTAAAGATTAACTGATTTTGCTCTTCAGTGAACCCTTATTTCTTGAACCTGAAGATTTCTTGAGATTAAGCAGACATCCAGTTCACTTTGGGTTCTTGTGGTTTATCTCAGCTGATGAGATATTCAGAAATAACTCTATCTAGCAGTATTTTATGAACAAAAGCAATTCAGACTAGACACAGAGACTATCCAAAAGGTTCTACACCAGACACGCTGTGGTTTTTCCCATGGAATGCAGAGAATTTTAATGATATTTTTAAAGATTTGAAGACTGGATTAATTCTGCTATAGATCCAGTGCAGCAAGGATATCTTTAGTATCATATACATAAGTATGAATGCACTAGTAGAGTTTTTTGTAAGTGTATAGAAATGTGCTTCACTATTAAGATCAAACCAAAACTCACAAGTAAAACAGCAGTATGGTCATAAAATAAAAAGAGATTCAAATGTACTTACTGAATTCTAAATTCTGGAAACTAAACTTAAATTCCATTAAAGGGAACTCATAGGAACAATTTTCTTTCTTATTAGTAACAAGACCTAAGATAATTTAGTCACTATAATATTGTCATTTCAGCCTTTTTGGTTCCCACTGTTTATGTAGTTTCTGTAGTTATAATTCCTCAGTAAAGAGTATTAGTGGACAAAAAATCTTGCTGGTATGTATAGACAGCTTTCCAGAGAGTTTTATGGCCTAAGTGTGGAGCCCAGATTGAACAATGTACTAACTAGATGTGAACATTGGTCTTTGGAGTCAAGAACTTGCAAGCAAATTTCCCAACCCAGCGAGGCCTTATACATATGAAATATTAAGTAATTTAACATGGATAACTGATAAAATTCTATAGTAAAATCAAATCTAGCCTGTATTGCCCTTTGGGTAACAACTTTTTACCCACCTGTGAGGTAGTTTCAAAGAATTTCAAACTTGTAAAATCACTATTAAATCAGAACAGAACGAAAATTCATACAGATTTCTCAAATGAATTCTTCAAATTATCAACTGAGCCTTTAAAATCTATCCCTGAAGCAATCCCACCAAGTCACCAAACGTGTTTGAGGCAGTCATGGATGCAAGCCCAGTTAATGTTTGCAAGAGTTTAGAGCAGACTTTTGCCAATGCTGAAGTATACTGTGAAAGAGGTTCATTTTTAATATTCAAAACATAGATAGGAGGTAGAAGGTGGTCCAGATACAGATACAAAATAACCTTTAACATCGCCATTATGATAAATACTACTCTTTTTTATGAGCAGAATAGATTTATTAAGGGAAAGAAAGCTCCTGTCCAAGACAGGAACAGGAGGAGGATCCTGAGGGGGGTGTCCCCAGGATACTACTGGTTTTGAATAGCAGATTTTGTGCCAGTCAGCTGAAGGACCGAATTCACACCTTCCTGGTAAAGGATTCCATGCTATTACTGGAAAAATGCTGTTCTCGCCTTCCCTTCCCCGTTAACTTACACAGGGCTGGGTTCTGGACCCCATCCCAGCACACACACTTCCTTTTCCAGCCCCTGCCTATAATCTTAATGTTCCTGCATGTTCGTCTTCTTGAGTGTTATACATCTGAAGGACTTTGCAACCAAACAAAACTCCCTTGGATACACAGCCATGGCCTGATTCTGCTGCAATTGTAACCCCTGAGACCAGGAACCAAAGGGGACCACAGCCAAACTCAGTATGGTGTTACAGTAGAAGTGTGTCACAAAAAGCTGATAAAATGGCAAAATAAAATTAAACATTAAATTATGTTTTGATAATTATATTTACCAACCTGAATTATAATTCAAGCATAGCACACTGAATAGCATTCTTTCACCTCAATTCTAATGCTTCTTAACACTAGAATATTTTTTAAAAGCTAGTTTTCCAAGGAAATTTGATCAACTAACAGCTCAACTCTGTGCAGTCTTTTTGTTGCTCACATTTGCGAGAATTTATGTTCTCAATTATTAATATTTAGCTATTTGATCTTAACAATTTCATCATCATCACAGAAACTGTTTGATGTTTCCTTTATAAATTCCATCTCCTTCCACTTGAACGCCACATGCAGGACTTAGAAACCCTTCTTTACACACCTAGTCAACTATTTCCTCAGTGACCCGAGAGAGTCTTAAGAGGTCATGTTGTCTTCACAGCTATAAACCAGACATATTCCCAGAGGAGGATGTCCGTCCCGGGCTCGAGATTAAGTAAATCTACACGGCTGAGTAGAAAAGCTGCATTGTTTTAAACAACTCCCTGGCTGAACAGATTGTCTACAAATCCATTTCATTGTTTCAATAACTCCATTTCCCCTACCTTTGGAAAGCAACATGATTAGTTTCTGTAATTTTAAAAACTCATGCAAAGCAAATTGATTCCCTAACGATAACTGGGAGTGATTGCAGATATACGAAGGGGTCATATTTGAGGCTCCGTGGGATAATAGAAGCCCATTCTCTTGCCCATGGCTAAAATATCACAAGAACACAGACTTAGATAGACCAAGAATTAATTTCTGAAAGTTAGTAGTTCAGTATATTTTCTAAAAGGCTCTTTTTAAAGTTTTATACACTACCAGAAAACATTTCTTTGTTGTTGACCTAAATCTCATGCTGCAGTTTAATTTGAAATTTTCTGGAATCTGGGGGTGGGGGGGCGGGGGAGGTGTTAAATATTCTATTGTGGATATTTGTATTTTTCCAATCTATGTCAGCCCTCACCCTGAATAAATATTACTATTCTAATTTATGCGTTAGAATTAAGAAGAGCTCAAGTTTATTTTTTTAAATTTCTCTTAGAAATTTAGGGCACGTTTTTACATGAAAACCTTAGAAATTATCATAGTCTAGTCTTACCAATGAAGCAGTACTAATAGTAGTTCCATGCCATAAATAGTGATGTTAGAATCTGAAATCCCTAAAATAAGGGAGTGTGAGGAATTAGTTCAAGATGCTAGCAGCTAGTGGCACCCAAAACCAAGTCAGAAAAGAACTCTAAAACAAAGAAAATCAGGCAAACCTTTAACCCTTTTTTTCTTAATAGTTGGGCAAATCATACTGTGGCTTTTTCTGGCTAAAGATGATTCCCTTCCTGGGGCCAGGGAGCTAGCTCAGTAGAATAAGCACTTGCCTGGCAAGCACAGGGTCCTGAGTTCAATCCCTGGTACCACAATCAATCAATCAGTCAATAAATCTCTTCCTATGTAACTGTAAGGTTTTCAGTAGAGTCAGAACTCCTTAACCAGTGTCCTATTACTGAATTTACTAGTTAGGTCTCATTAATCAGCCTGTTGTCCAACACAACGTCTGTGTCTGTTTGAGCCTCAGCAAAGGTGTTAAAAGATGAAAGCCTCCATGTTTATTACTAAATAACACCTTTTTTTTTTTTTTTCTTTTTGGTGGTACCAGGGGTTGAACTCAGGACCTGCACTTGCCAGGAGATCACCTATTCCACTGAACTATCTCCCCAGCCCCTAAATAACATCTTTTTATAGCCAGACAGAGCAAGTAGGCATAAGGTAAGTGTGAAGTATAGGACATCCTCTTTCCTAAAGATTTTTTTTTCTTTATTTAGGTCAGGGTCTACAGGGTGTTCAGGGTCTCACTATGTCGATCCAACTCATGGTGATTCTCCTGCTTACAGCCTCCCAAGTGCTAGGATTACAGTTGTGCGCCACCATGCCCAGTCTCCACTGCAGTTTCAGAATGTCCTGGGGGCGGGGCTGGCATGGCAAGTCTGGATGCAGTCCAAACCACTGAGCTCTGCCTAAGCAGGCGCTTTAGTCCACTGAGCTATCAGGCTGGCCCCCCTTTGCTAGAGATATGTGAACTATATACACAGCTACAAATTACACTAACATCTTCCATCACCAATAATGAATGGAGACTTGCTTTCCATCACTCTCAGGGGAAATCTCAGGGCTTCTGTTTTTCTTGAGCCATCGAGCAAGCCAAAGTGAATTTCATCAAGGCTTTCCGTATGATGTGAAAACTTTCCTCAACATACAGATTTTTGCCTGGAGACCAAATATGTGAGGGTCACGATCCCAGGACAGGTATGGTCCACTGAAGTTCTCACTATTACTGTGGAATTCCTAACAGCTCCATGGCAAGCTAAGACATCAGAAATGTTTTTCATCTCTTTAGTAGTTTATGAAGAGCTTGTCTTAGGGTTACTTGCACCATTTTTGTAGACAAATTATCTTTTTAAAGGACCAGTGGCATAACTAATAAAAGTCTTCCTTGCTATACAAAGATACAGTAATGTACCCTATAGGTCTAAAGAAGTGATCGCATTTGGATGTGTGAAAGGACAAAACTGCTGAAGAGATATTTTAATATATTAAGGAAAGTCCCAAAAGAAGATTCTGGTGGCAACTGAGTTCCTAAATAGCTCAATTGGAAAAGTCTTCTTGATTATCTCAGAGGAATTTTGTTGTGGCTATAGCTACAGTTTCTTCTTATTTTTTGAAGACATTTGGTTCTAAGGGGAAACACAGGGGGAGACTCCTGTACAGCTCTGATTGTATTTTTATCAACCTTAGCCTTGGCTCACATCCACTCCTACTGAAAGGTGCCTAGTGTAATATACATGGTTAATTTGTTAACATTGAATTCACCGGCAGCAGCACACTACTTAAATTCATGGCAAATACAGTTTATCTAACACAGGTAGTTTCCCCAGCAGACATATAGCAGCCTTCTTGCACGTAGGAACTCTGGAAACACTAAAGCTGGGGTCATTTTCACTAATAAAAACAGTGGAATGGAGTAGATTTCAAAACATATTCGTGCTGGCCATGACTGTTGGAGCATTATCTAATTGTTTGCCACTATGTACACACTTGGGAATAGCTGTGACAGTGCCTAAGTGTTGATCTGAGGTCACAAATACAAGTCCCAGTGAGGTAAGCCACAGATACAGAAATGGTGTGCAATAAAAATTGTGCTTTACCCCCACTGTGAAGTCCCTGTCGTAGACATGAAGCACACCAATGATGTTTCCTATATCCCTCTTCTGTGATGTGATGCTGTAGTACATAATTGTACCATAAATAGTGTGACTTGTGTCACTGCTGGTGAATTATATCTCTTCTGCCTCATAACAATCATGAGATGTTCTATTTCATGGGGAATTTCAAATGTAGCCTTTATTGGGATGTGTCTAGTTAGCATTACAAGTGTTTTAGTGCTGGGGGATGCTATAAAATTCACCTATAAAATGTTAACAGTCACAAGAGAGCAGTTAAAATTGTCAAAGAGGGAAACACTGGTGACAGTGTCAGGATGTCAATTCAAAGGTCCTATTTTAAAAGAACTTCATATTAAAATATGGAAAAAGTACAACTCAGATACTCCAAACCAGAAGTACAGAGAAGAAAAGGAGGCTTGTGACATAGAAGCAGGTTATTAGGACCCAAAACACAAAATCAAAAACACTGATAAAAATTGAAGTTATCCAGTAAAATTTTGAGGACCAATAGGAGGACCAGACATAACTGTGACACATAAACAAGTATTATATACTGATTGTATCCAAGTTGTCCAAATCTGCTGAACACTCAAACCTCATGCACTGTGAAAAAAAAAAAAAAAAACATTCCATACATTTTAGAATTCTATAATGTAGAAGTCCTGAGATTTAGCTCTTAGTTCTGCGTCCTCATTTTACACATAAGATTTCAGTGACAACCAGCTCAGCCTATGCTAATCTCAAAATGTATCATATTCTTCTTTGTGGTGTGTGATATTATATATCAAAGAGGGCAAAAAAATTCACAGAGAAATCCAGGAAAGACAACTGCAGCAAGACAGTGGCTCCTTTTACATGACATGAGGTACGTACTCAGAGATGTCATAAAAGAAGCCTATTTACAGGAACACTGCAACTCCACTTTTTATTCAAACTACTATACATTCAGCATTATCTGGACTAGTGGGAGTTTCTCTTCTTATTAGCATTTATTGATTTTTTTTTTGTAGTACCAGGGATTGAACTCAGGACCTTGCACTTGCCAGACAAGCACTTATTCTACTGAGCTATCTCCTTGGGCTCTTATTAGTGTTTATTGAGAGAAGAGTTCATTCACTGCAAACATGGAATAATGGAAGTGCATGGCCTTGTGATTCAGACCGACCTTACTTAAACCCCAGCTGTCCCAGTTATGAAACGTGTGATTTTAAGCAAGTTAGAAACTTGATAAGCTCAACTCTCCACATGCAAAGCAAGGAAACCAAGTCCTTCATCAAATGGCTAGGTTAGGAAAACTAAGCAGGTCTAAGTATAAACAGTATCTGACACAGAACTTAGTTACATGTAATTACTCAACACATGATAATTCTTTGGCACTGGATGATGTCAAAGAATTCTGCATTCATCTTCTTAGTTTCTTAGGGTAGACCAGATGTCATCAAAAGTCCAAATATGATTCCTATTGGTTTCAGAGATCACCCAGTTCTATATACAATCAATTAGCAAAGTATGTAGAAAAGAAGAAAAATATGCCATCAAGGACAAACATCAATACTTTGTCAATAAGGCTACACCATGAAAATGAGAGCACATAATCTATGCTGACAGTTTTTCCCTCTTTGGTATAATGTATTTAGAATTCATCAGACAGATGATTGTCTAACATGCTATGGTAAGAAAAGAAGCAGGAGAGTTCAGTGCTGCTGTTTTAGTCCCCACGAGTTACAAGATGACTTTACAGACTGAATCAGGAAGCATGGATGCTAAGCAACACTTTTATAAATTTCAGCTGACATTCTGATTCACTTTTTGAATATACAATCAATGAAACTTTGTCTTCCCCAGAAAGATTTTCAGGCCGAATTATGCTAATAGTTGATTCATCATTTCAATGCCTTGTATAGCTCCCAGGAAAGCTATCAAGAACCCCAGCCCATAATAATTTCCTAAAACTGCATTCTCTTTAGAGCACACACACAAAGCTCACTCAATTGTTCTTTAGTTATGTCCATAAAGTGCTTTTTTTTCTGAGATGTAACCTCTATGACAAGTCATGTAATTTGGTCTAGAAGAAACAATACATTATAAATCAGTGTCTCATTTTGCTATAATCGCCTCCTTAAAATAGCTGTAACCGGATCGATGTCTCTCATCCTGTTTTATTATACACACATTCTCAAAAGCATCAATGACAAAATGCTAACTGGCGAGGGCACAAGAGCAGCTGGTTCCATGGCTCCATGAAAAGAATGTTCTGAAAACAGTTCAAGAATGTTTGATGCTCTTCACAAGGATTCTGTTCTAAAATTTCAAAGCCACATTAAAAAGTGTTAATTGCTATCTGAGTGGAAAAGAGGAAGTCCAGAATATTGGAACTGGACCAATGTTGGCAACAGCTATTTTCTGGGTACTTAGGAATTTTCCTTCTTCCTTTCCTCCCAAATATGGCTTTCACCTGCATATTATGGTTTCAAAGGACCTGGGGTTGTTATTAATTTAAGGGGCATCTAACCTTTCAGTGCTACTACTCATCTCTATAGCATTCCAACTCACTTAGCAAAACAGAGCAATGTGCTAGCTAATTAAAATATAATCACTGTTATAATTAGCTATTCAGTAAATGTGTTGCTTATACTTTTATTTAGAGGTTGCTAAATCCATGTTCTCTTCCTCTTGCTTTCTGTTTGAAAGTTAATTATGGTTGGGTTTCTCTCTCTAGTGCCTTGACTTCCATATGTATTTTGGTTCAACCAGCACAAAACTATTGCACCGTATGAATATCAGGAAATGGGGATTGTTTTTTCTTGTTACCACAAGAAATATTTCATTATATTTTCCCTGAGGAAGTTCATCAAAAGGATATTGGCTGTGCATTGGAAGAAGAGATTGAAAAGCCTAGGTATGCTCAAAGTTGTGTGTGACCTTTAGTCAAGTGATTTCTGGTCTTAAAATTAAATTTATTCATCAGGCAGGAGATAGGTAATGACTATAATAATAGTGATCCACTTTTAATGATCCATCTGACATTACTGTGCAGTACAGAAAGTCCCATTATTCTTGCTGTAGTGTTCACAAGTTGGTAATTATAACTTTTCCAGGGCCAAGGCACATAATGTACCACATTTAAAATCATTTGATAGGTGAAACTCTCTCTTTTCTAGTTACCAAATAAGTTCATGCCTCTCAGATCTCACTGTAGTTTCCAAGCCAAACTACCCACACTTAATGTATGCCTCAACCTGACAACCTGAGAAACAGAAATGCAATAGAATGCAATAGATAGATAGATAGATAAATAGATAGATAGATAGATAGATAGATAGATAGATAGATAGATAGGATAGATATATAGATAGATAGATAGATAGATAGATAGATAGATAGATAGATAGATAGATAGATCTTCTCAATGGTCTCACAATTGTCCATGCACTTTTCTAAAACATCAACTTGAGGTTCGATGGCATTTCAGAAAACATGACAGGCAGAGGCATTGGACCCACATGGACAGTGTGATTCTATAGTAGGCCTAAAGTAAATATTCTTCCCTTGTGAAAATGCATTTTTGTACAATACAATCATAAATGAAGGCAAGAGCTAAATAAAAGAACTCAGGACATAAGAGAAACTATACTGTAACATCCTATAACTCAGTGGTGTGCCAAATTTTCTGTACAAGATTATAGAGCCACAGAGGAAAGTCATTGATGATGAATAGTGTGCCTAAGGAGAGTCAGCTAGGAAGAAAACATTCTCTCAGGCTTTCACAGACAGCAAATTGGTCAAGAAAATGGCTCTGACTCACCCAGAGGGTTGACACTACATAAGTCTTGCTTTAACTTGTCTTAACCATCCAGCAGAAAAGTCCAACCAGGAGGTATAAAAAGTAAAGCCATATTTATATGCTGAGCTATAAAAGGCTCAAGTCAACAGCTTCGGACATTGCCACTTCTGCTGATACCCCACTACTTTTAGGAGCTATTGGCTACTTTCTCTTAGTTCAGTGAGAAGAAGGATTTGTACCAATAGCGTTTAGAAAAGATATCATGTCTGCATCTTGTTTTCAGAACAGCTACTATGAAGACAATAATATGCAATGAATTAATTATTGTAACTGTCCTACTAACCTGTTTTGGAACTGTCCCATTGTTATTTCTTTCTCATTAAAATTAATTTTAAAAAAACTTGAGCAAGAAATTTCAATCATTAGAGGGCTGGTCAGACAGCTCAGTGGACTAAAGCACCTGCTTAGGTTTGATCCCTGGTGTGGCATACCATGCCAGCCCCAGTTGCAGCCCTGGGGTATGCCAAGATGGCGATTGAGACTAGATGTGGTGGCACATGCCTGTAATCCCAGTGCTTGGGAGGCTGAAAAACGGGAGAATCACTATGAGTCTAGATCTATATAGTGAGACCCTGTAGACCCTGTAAACCCTGTATTAAATATATAAAAATTGAAGAAAAAAAAGAAATTCTAATCATTGTGTTGGATCTTCCTTTTCTGAAATATTTTTCTCCTTCAAGATTTTACCTGCCCCTCATCTAAGCTAATATCAGAAGTAACTCTAATAGCAGTGTAGTTGACTCTCCAGCATCTTTTCTGTCATCAAATGTTTAGACTCAACCAACTGTGGCACTTTGCCAATAATTAAAATTAGTTTTTGGGAAGAGTAGCTCTCTGTTAATGTGGCTTGCTCAACATTCTAGAACTAGAACCTTCTCTCTTCTCCTCCCACTTCCTTGAAGAGAACCAGCAAACATGCCTGTTGTTAGACATCTGAGACAAGAACAATTACAAAAACCTTGCTTCAAAATAAAGCCACCAAAAAAGTACTTCCAGGATGAATTGCAAAATAAAGACTTCCACAAATTCACCCTTCCAAAAAGGGAATAAAAACAGCAGCAAAAATTGTCAAAAATCAACTTTTCCAGAATTCTGGAAGTTAACCAAAGGCCTGTAATAATCTCGGGGGGCGTTTATTTAAGGAAAATAGCTCAATCTCTATAACAGCAGCCTTTACAGAGTTGTAATATATCCTATTCCCATCTTCCTCTTCCAAGCCAAGACAGCCTCGAGTACCACTTGAAACCATGAGAACTAAGCAACCCCACAGCAATCAGATGTGTCCAGTAGGTTTGGAGATGGTTGAAAGCCCAAGCCCCAGGAACTCGTCACTGTTTGACCTGTCTGGCAGTTCCCTGCAAAAGCTCTGCTCTCAGGATTTGTCCTGTTTACCTGACTCAGATTGGGTGGTGCGGAAAGTCTTATGCCAAAGATGTCTAGGCAAAACAGTCTTAGTTGCCTGTGGCTGCCATACTAGTTGAAATTTGGGGTGGTGGGGAGGAAAGGAAAACTTGGTTAATCTGACATACATAGATCCAACATTTCCTATGAGTATCAGGCTGTGTCCCTGCTAAGAAAGAGGACAGGAAGCCTAACCTCACTTCTGGTGACACCGAGGCCACATACAAGCAAGAAAAGAAGGCTAAGGCAGAGTTATACATTGTAGGCACATTACACACACACACACATACACATGCTCACACACACACACACACACACACACGTGAGAATGCTTAATGATCCAAGACATATTTAAGGAAACCTGCTCAGTCATTAATTAACCACTAAACTAAATGATTAGAGATACCAGGGCCAATGTACAGAATTCATCCAGTGAAGGCACAAAGCCAACAGCAAATTAGAGGCAGAATCCCAGCTGTGGCATACATTGTGTGATCAAGTCTAAGTGCAATCTCACATGGATCAGCCTGTGCAGTCAGATTTTGGTATAACATCCTCTATGACAAAGATGCTATTTGTGCATAGCAGAGCTATTTCTCAGAATCAGTTCTGAATTGGCACATATGCTAATTAGCTCTCAGAGTAATTTCCATGGTGCTGGTTCTCCCACTTTCCTGCATTCCAGTGATGAGCACAAGGCAGAATAAACTGCAGTCACTTAATTGGCAGTATAGAAACCCTTCGTTTAATACCTACCTGTTTAATAGCTGCTTGGTGTAACTGAGGTGTGCTGCTTGGGCTTGGGTCCAGCCCTTGGATTTAGGGCTCATCTTTTTTATATACGATTCTGTACATCTTGTTTATAGAGCACCGAAGTCTTTGTGTGCATTAACACTTGTTCATATAGTACTAAAACAGTACAGTACTATACTTTTTGTTGTTAATACATTACAATATTGCATGTGAGAGTTATGCAAATAAATCGGTCATCAAGTTGGAGCTTCTTTTGGTCCTTTTTCTTTGTTCTGAGTATTGTAACATATGTAATATATATAATTCCTCAGTTACTGAACAGTTCATGCAACAACCTAGTTGCCAGGGCAGAACTTAATCATTAAACAAGAAATGTCTATACTGATTTCTTGTGCATTGAATACACTTTTTTTGTGTGTGAAACTGGGGATTGAACTCAGGACCTTGCACTTGCCAGGCATGCCCTTGTGCCCTGAGCTATCTCCCTTGCCCCCTGAATACACCTTTGAATTTGTTATTTACAGAATTGTCTGAACATACATCCTATTGTTTTTATAAGCTGCAAACTAAATAAATACATTTTTGCTCCAGTTATATAATGTATAAGTTTGTTACCTAACCTCTATGAGACGTATGGACTTTCTTAGCTGAAGAGTGCATGGGGGAGGTCTGTAATGCAAGGTTGTTGCAAGAATCAAGCAACAAGTGTAACACATGTTGAAGTGCTTAGTAAAATACAGCACCTCAGACTCTCGCCTGTGCCATGGGTGACTGTCACACCGAGAGAACTTTTAATCATGATGGTGGCTGATGATTAACAAATGCAGTAGTTCAAACTCAACACCCCACCCCCGTACAGCAACTGTGCTGAAACCTGCTTTTTCTAGCCTACTCACAAGCCTTCCATCCCAGCATAAAATTCTTCATTCTATTCTTGAAGAATAACATATGCTATTATAAAAACTGAAATTCTATCCTCCTGTAAAGTAACAATAGACCAAAAATCAAGATACAAACAGTTGAGATTTTTATATATAATTTAGGAGAAATAATTTATTTTATAAAGGGTTTCTCCATTTTTTGGACCTTCATAGAAATTAGAAGTTCCATTATACCCTTAAAATATCTAGCTTACAAAACTTGACCTTACTCATAATTTTTCAAGAGTATATCTGCTAAGTAAAGCAAAATTACTTATAAGAAACTAAGGCTTTTTTCTAAATAAGAGCTGTTTTGAATACTCTGGTCTGCCAGACATCAGAGGACACCAAACCTGGCAGACAACATTAGTGCTAAATGGATGAGACCCAAAGCCATTCCCCCAGGCACCTGTAACCTCTCCAACTCATGCTTAAAAGCTTTTATAAAACTTGTGGGTACAACCACAAGTGGCCACAACCCTAAGCAATACTACAGGAAATGAATAAATCATGTTCAGTCTGTAAGCTTGGCACAAAATATGATGTATTGCTATTGTTAATATTGTAAAGACCGTCCTAATCCAAGAAGGGTATTTTCCTTCTAAGTCTCCTACAAATTCCTAATTTCTAGAGATGCTTTATTATTTATTGTTCATATTTTGAAATAATCTACTTTTGAGAACATTTTTATTAAATCATTCCTTATAATAATTTATGTTCGCTAAACATATGTACTTTTATGTACTGTATAGAAAGCTATGGGTGTTGAATATGAGTTCTTGTTATGATATTTAGTTCTGGGCAGGAATCAACACAGAAAATACCCAGATTGGAATGCACTCTTTTTGCTAATAATTTTAATACGTACAAGTAAAAATAGGAATATGTTGAAATCATGCAGAATTATCACTCAAAATGAATGAAAAGCTTCAAATATTTTTAGAAGCACATAAAATTATAACATGATGAAGGTAGATTTTTATCCAGTACATATACTACCAGTTGGTCTGCAAAGCATGCTGAAAAGCTAAAGGTGACATGGATTGCTTAGGTATAGCAGGGAGCATTTACAGTAATCTCTATTTTCCTAAGAACACTAGATAGTAGCCCAGGAGCCTAGGGGTCAGCCTTGCTAGCACTCCTGCATGCATGACCAGAAAGGAAGTATAACAAACATTTCTGATGTGATCTATACATTATCAAGAGGAAGTGATAAGATACTACTGCTCAAGCGAATGGCGCAACTAGCAAAATAGAAACTGAGAAAATTTACCCATGAGTGGAAATAAATAAAACGTCTCACACAAGAGGCATTTTGAAAATTCTCCTTGAGAGCCTAGCATGTTTGGGGGAACACTTAGGTTTCGCCCAGATGGAATTTTTCAATTGCAGAATTTATGAGTATAAACCCTCAATGAGGGCAGTAAAAGTGGTATGGCAATGAGAAGAAACAAGAAGAGCTGTGCTGATGATTATCTGAAGCAAGACTGGTAAATTTGCCTTGCTAATAATACACAGAAATACACACTGGTAAAGAAATGAGTTCCTGGCAATCCTTGAACCAACTAATTTAATCAGTTATTCTTAAATCCAGCCTACCATTGCTAAAAGAATAGCAAAGCCTGCTTACACATACAGGAACATGCTCTGCACTAAACTCTAAAATTAATCATGCTTCAAAGGTCATCTCTAGCCCATCATCTTTGGCAGGCTCACATCCGACCCTTCCATCCAGCTTGGCCTGAATGATTTTCTCCATTGTTTAAATTCCACATGCAGGCCCATTTAAAGCTATTTGTCTGCAGTGTACAGGTACAGTCAGGGGCACAGTGACGTTACAGTTGTGAACAGATTTCATGGACAGAAAGACCTGAGGCGATCCCTGATGCTACCAGTCCAGCTACTGATTTAACCCACCTGCACTTCAGCTTCACAAGGTGTAAACTGGGGAGGATAACAATAGCACCTCCTGAGCCTATGACAAGGATTAAGTGAGGCAATGTGTTTACACTCTCTGCACAGTAGTCTGGCAGTTCATTTAGCTCAGTGAGTGATACTGTGCTCACCTGAACATTTTTTATCCCAGAGACAGTGTAAATCCTTTCTGAAACAACACAGAATACAATTAGTTCCTTGAGAGTATTCTCTTGCTCTCCCCCAAGTCAGTTGTTCTTACTTGTCAATGTGAATGGAAATTAATTTTCCAGCACACTGCACAGTGCTCCCCAACTCCATGGAATCATGGCTCATCCCACCAGCCTATCAGTAGAAGAATACAAAGATGAAAGAGAGACCTTTGTGGCCCTCAAGGATTTTGGTTTGTGTTTGCTTTTAATTTTGATTTTTACCTATAAACTTTCCACGATCACATTCTGCCATATCCATCAATGTTTGATCTTTCCTGTTGCGTTACACAGGGCTCCTTTCTAGCTTTGCCAACATTCTTTGCCTTCTTCCATAAATGTCCTCCCTCTTTGCTAATGTTTTGTATGTGCTTTGTGCTTGCTAAGGTGCCATGCCTCTTTACTTTCACCTTCTTTGTTCAATCTCTAAAATAACAGACACCTTGTTTTAATAATCAAGGTCCATTGCAAAACTTTTATTAAGTCATAGGTACATGAAGGGGGGTGGCTCTGTTCTCTGGACGGTTTCTGAACACGTCAGCCTTAAATCACCTGTTAGCCACTTAATGGGGGACCTTTAGGAAACAAATCATGGGCTAATTCAAACCTCTGAAACATGTGCCTAGGCCCCCCAAAATAACTTGTGAAATAAATGACTCAGAGTCATGCTGCCAGTTTTCACCTTGCCCCTCCTTTAAGTCCCCAAGTTCCTTTGGAGCTTACAGATGGCCTTAATTAAAAACAAGTAGTTTCTAATTTATAGTTCAGGAAACATTTAGAATTTGTTGTTGAAGTAGAGTTAGTGGAACCTAGTAACCCTGGTCTCACCCCCAGACAACTACCTCCATGATTCTAATTCATTTGTACAGATGTCTGATGTGTTCATAAGTCTTTTTTATTACAAGTCTAATACCCTTCTAGTGCACTTGAACTAAGGGGAGAAAGAGTTGACAGAAAGGCACCACATCACATCTTGACTTCTTCCCCGCCTCGTATCCTTGGGCTTTGTTGAGCTCAGAGTGGGAGCTGATACAAAGATCAGCAGCCCTGCACCTGGAACGCTAGTACCTGGTAGGCTTTTCCTTTCATGCAGGCCAAGTTTCTAACCATGACATCAGCATCCTGAGTCTTTATAAAGTGGAGCGTTACTGGCTTTGCCTGCCCTGTTTTCCCTATGAACGCTTCAATAGCCGCTGTGTTTCACAGGCATGCTTCCTCCACTTTCCGTCATTTGTTTAATGAGAAGTCAGTTCCACCAACCATTATTCCAGCAGCCTATTCTGCTTGAAAGTATTCAGTTGCATTTTCTAAAGCACTCACCTTCAAATAATGAACATCCTTAACCCACATGCACTCTACTTAGCTCCTTGCAATAAACACACAAACCAATATACAATTTGTCAATGTTTTTCCAGAGGTGGCGAGGTGAAGGTGAAGGTCAAGTTAAGAATGGAAGTTTTATGGGACTGGGAGACCAGCCAATATCTATGTTCTGAAGTTGAGCTCAAACGGGACAAAGTTTATTGTACAATCTCAACAGAACAGAAGCTGCACATTTTGAAAGATTTTCCCCTTACAAAAAACTCAAATTCTTTGTAAAAGGAGTCTGACAGTGACATTGTCTGCATTTGGATATCAACAATTTTATGAAGATAAATACAAGTAGTTTTTTTTTTTATTTCACTAATGTTTTGGTATTCCTGGAATTTTAGAAATACCCTATACAACATATTTATTTTCACATAGCAAATGTATTAGCTTTCTTACTATATATATTCAAGTGGTACAACATGATGTTCTGCTATATGGTGAAATAATTGCTACAGCCATCCTATCAAGAAGTATAGATTTTGTGTATGTATCTGTGGTATGAACACCTGAAATCTATTCTAGCAAATTTCTGCATGACATCGTATTAATATCTGGGGACTTCATATTGCACAATAGGTCTCCACATTTATTCTTCCAACATAACTATAATGTTCTCCTACTTGGTCATTTCTCCCTATATTTCTTTTATTAATTTTTCTAAAACTTTTCTACAGGTAGTTTTCATTATCCTTACAAACTTCAGCTTCTTGATATTTACCATCCTACTTAAAGTATTCCTTCAACTAGTAGTTATATTCAGAAAGCACAATTTTTCAACATAGAAAGGGGGAAAAAAAAAAAAAACAGGAGCTAAAAGGAGTATCACCTTAGCAGAGCCTTCATCTCTTTTTGGCCACATGCATCTCATAGCCATCACTGCCTCTGAAAGAACTAGGCCTATGAACTCTGGAGGAGGTCTGCAGCCCAGCTCAGCTGCTGGGATGAGAGGTCTCTAATGCAGCTCTAACTACGAGGAGGGCTCAGTAGGACCAGGCAGATACTCAATTTCTAAAGAAATAGTCTTCTGAAGCCTGTACCCAATTTGGAGGAGGGTCAAATTTAACTCCACCAAAATGAAAAGAGTCACAAAGATGATGAAAGAGTGGAAAGTAATACCTATTGGGAAAGATTAAAGGAAGTGAGATTATGCTGCCGGTGAATGGAAAGCTGATGGATGATTTAACAACATTCTTATGGTATTTGATCAGTTATTCCCAGGACCAGCTGTTCTCTATCTCTGATGAGGACAGAACCAGAGGAATTAGCCTTAAATTCCAAGATGAATAACTTAGGTTAGATCTAAG
Organism: Myocastor coypus; assembly: GCA_004027025.1. Taxonomy (NCBI): domain Eukaryota; kingdom Metazoa; phylum Chordata; class Mammalia; order Rodentia; family Myocastoridae; genus Myocastor; species Myocastor coypus. Next base: position 89,055 of record PVJA010001449.1, on the reverse strand, counting down.
AAAGATTCCTCAAAGTGAGATGGTTTAATGCTGGAAAGGAATAGCCACCCTGCAGTCCTTAAATCTGACACAAATTACCATCTTCCTGTCCTCAGGAGTATGGGTATTAATGGAGGGTAGGAAGCTAAAAACCCTTGGCATCCTATGGATAGCCATGAAACCTGTGATTTCCAAATGAAATTCTCCCATCTCTATATTTTTCTGTTTTTGTTAGTTCATGTTTGTATTATACAGTGATACATTCCTTGTGGGGACTTGAGAAATGCACATAACCCATCCTGCTTCTTTTTAAAATATACAATCACTTAGTATAAAAAATCACCAGAGGCAATGAAGTCGAACCCTGAAGATTTCAGAAGTTCAGTAGATAATGGCATTTTTCTATTTAAAGGATTTTCAAACTTTACACATAGTAGTAGCCCTAGCCTCCAGCCACCAACTACTGGTTAATCTTACAGTCACACACAAACATCACCCCTTTTGCCTGTGCTGGAAAAAAACAGAGGGATCCAAACACAAAGGAGATGGAATAGATTTGATTTCCTCACCATGAAAAAAGCCCCAAGTAGACACTTAACTCCTCTAGAAGTCAAGCTAACTTTGGCATACATAACAGAAAGCATAATGTCTGCAGTGTGGGTTAATTTTTTCCTTTTAAGTATCTTAGTATTCATTGAAATGCTAAAGAAGCAGACTAACAATGTCCACCAAGTTCACAAGAGTACATCAGAGAGGTCCTACCTCACCTTCTAGCCTTCCTGTAGTTAGGATATATTTTAATGTATGATGGGCTCCTACTAGTCCACATCTAGCACAAGAAATTTACAACAATTTAGGGGCACTTATCAAAGTGAATAAAAAGGAGCCAAAGCATCTGCAATTCCAGTCACTGAAGCCTAATTTACAGACAGCAGCCCTGAGAATAATTACCAGGACCTAGGCATTTTCTGCTATGATGCACATGAAAAGCGTCTGATCACTCTTTTTTTAAAAAAAGATCCAGAGATATTATATTCTTAGAATTATTATCATTCTTCACTTGAGTGGCTCTAATAGCTGCAGCACTTGCAGTATAGTTCCCAAAAGAGCTTATATAACTAACATTTACAATTGCAAATACTCAAAATTTAGTGTCCAAGCAATGCCATGCCTCACAGAACAGTCAATGAAAGGCACCAAGCAACTCCCAGGAGTTGCTTTCTTATCATAATACAATATACAATATATGTATCTCAAAAAAAAATTGTGTTTTGAATTGCCCATTTGGTATTTTCATATTATTATCTCTATTTGAATAGCCACAAACTCAAAAATCAGTTCATACCCTACACACTTTGCTATCTAGGTGAAAAACTAAGCCTTTGGATTTTTTTAGCATCTATAATAGTCAACACAAGAGAAAAATTAAGAGTTCAGTTACTACTACATATTAGGGAAAACTCAATAATTTGTTACTCAAATCCATATTATTTTTAAAATTATGTATTTATTCATTTGGTACAGGGTCTCACTATGCAGCTCAAACTCATAGTAATCCTTCCATCTCAGCCTCCACAGCACTGGGATTGCAGGCATGCACCACCACACCCAGTTTTGGGGCCGGAATAGCATGTGGCCCCAGGTGATCAAACTCTGGACCTTGCACTTGCCAGGCAGGTGCTTAGACCACAGAGCTATCTCCTCATCCCAAAACCCAGATTCTCTCAAGAGTAAAAGGGACTCTGTTTATAACAACAGAATTTTCCAAGTCAAACCAGGGAATAAAAACATGTCCTAGGCCTCTGATGGTGAAACTTTTGTAGTTTTTCCTGACACATGACAGCCTGCCACAGCACTCATGCCATGAATTTGCCACCACTTGCCTAGCCCAACATGGCCTATTTGTCAAAATCAAACAGAAAATCCAAAGCATCTCCAGGAATGTGCCCTGCTGGATTAGGATTGGTACTGAGGAGAAAATTAACCATTATAAAGGTGTGGAAAGAAAGTTTATTTTGTAGGTCAAGGCATCTACTGAAAGGCCAACCCAGAGAAGTCAGCACTGATGGAGCCTCAGGCTGAAATAACAACAGGGTCCCGCCATGTGTGTGGGAAGCAGACAGGAAGCACCAGAGCCCCAGATGGACGGAAGACGCTACCACAAGCCACTGTTTAGACTGGAACCTGAAGGCTGGATCCAGTCATCTGATCACTCCATGGGTACTGTGGAAACACCTACTACTGTAAGGACACACTCTGTGTTGACCCACGGCTCATGGGAAGAGCTAGAGAACACCAATGGCTACAAACCCAGGTATCAGATAAAGGCACAGCAGATGATAATTTACCAGAACTGAAACACAGCATGGGGTCTCAATCTAAAAGAAAAACAAGCATGTTAAAAACCTCAGGAGCTTCAGGACAAAACTTTAGTTGCACTAGCTGTAACCTAAAGCTCAATGCAAGGGCGAGTCACACCCTCCCCTGTATGGCCCAGGATACATCAGCATTTCTTACCAGGAGCTGCCCCTGTCCATGGGGTGAGGAGAGGGTTAGGCCTTTGGGGGAAGGTCGTGGCACCCTGTCCTTGGAGAACACAGGAACATAGAGCTATCGCTGACAGCTATTTTCTTCATAGATGATCTTCTTGTTTCTTCTTATTCCATAACAAAAAGTATTCTGTTGAAAATTAAAGCACAAAACACAAAAGACTACCAGCCACAAGTGCACCCAAAGTAAAGCATGGGAGCAAGTGCTACACAGCAAGATTCCAAATTCCCTGAGGCTGCCCAGAAGCAGTATTTTGAAATGATAATGACTATGGTCAGAAGGATCAATATTCTAATTGTCCTTAAGGTGTTATATGCAAATACCAATATCTAAATAAAAAATGAGCACACACATTAAATGCAAGGGAGATGTCTGCATATGAAGAATTATGGCAGCACTAAAATAGTAATAATTCTAGCACCAAGCAAATTACAAGTAAGATCTGGAGACTAGTTTTCCTGTATACTGAAGAAAGCCTGATTACTGACTGGACAGTTGAACATAACCAATGTGGAAGACTACCAGCTCCGGGAAACCCCATTTTCTTAGAAATGACTTGAGATATGACTGTGACAACTGTCTACTAAGCTCATGATAAATTAGCACATCCCTATCTTTACAGCAAAAGCAAATTATTTCTGAATATTCCATTAATAAATCTTAAAATCTTACAAGTATTTTAGCATTAAACTGCATTTCAATTTGATTCCTTCGAGAATTGACACTACTATGCAACCCTCTGCTTTCTGTCTATGGTCTCTTTGTGAAGCTTGACTGATATCTTTATTTCTGTTACAAACTTGCTAAGTAGTATGCCTTGGTCCTGGGACTTGTTAAAGACACAATGATAAAACCAAAGACAACTTTGATCTTACACAGATTCTTCCATGGAAAATGTATATAAATAGACTACTATTAAAATATTAAAATTTGCTCTCCTTAGAGGGCATTTAATCACCATTTCCAGGTGACTAAGACATTATTTCTAGATAGGAATACCTGCATCTGCACTGGGATCTAAAAGATGGTAATAAAGGGTAAGAATTAATTAAAGATTTAAAGCAAGGAGGTGTGATGTTTGTGTATGTGTTGAAGACCAACTGAGACACATGGTACAGGAAAGTGGTAGTAGAGAGTTAAGCTGAAGGGTAGAAAGAAACCCCATTGTGAAAGGCTTAGAGGATCAGGTAAGGCAAGTAAAGAAGTCAATGTTTTCATGCAACAAAATAGCAGTGAAGCAGCTCTAAGACTGTGAAACATGTGGGCCTATGAGTAGTACTTAGAGCTTGACAGGGGACAGAAGTTATGCTGGGACCATAGAACTAGTGAATGTATGACCCAGAGGACCATATATGAAAGGAAGACCTGAAGAATAATACCCCAAAACTGATTACTGAGAAGCAGCCTCAGTCGGTGAAGTTAGTCTTGGGTGTGATGAACACTGAGGTATTCTCTGTCACCATGTTGGTAAAAACATAGGGCCTTCAACTCATATAATGAGAACCCAAAAGTAAAAATTTTGGATTCATCTGAATGGGTGAAACTGAGAGAAGGAATACAAATACAGTACATAACAGAAAAACATAAGCAGAAACACCACAGATTTCTTTTTGTGCACAGCAAGAACCAAAGAAGGTTGTGGGATACAGAGAGAGAGACTGGGAGAAAGAGAAAAACCAAAAACACTGAGTGCCATGGAAGCCAAAAAAGGAAAGTATCAAATAGTATTTAGAATTAACAGTCGAGTGGTGAAGAGGATGAAAAAGATCTAAGAAAAGGTCACATTGTAGCACAGTCAGAATAATATTGTTAGATGTTGTAGCATGCACTTGAAATCCTAGTACCCAGGAGACTGATGCCAAGTCCAAGGCTAAGTTCAAGGCTATAGTGTATTCAATGCCAGCCTAGACTACATAGTAAGACTCTATCTCAAAAATGCAGTTGTGTGTGTGTGTGTGTGTGTGCACGCACGTGCATGTGTGTAAGTGTTGTATCGGGGATTGAGCTTGGAATCTTGTTCTTGCCAGGTAGTCACTTATGCTGCTGAGCTATATCCCTGGTCCCTGACTCAAAAATAGGTAGACAGACAGACAGACACAGACAGATTTACAGATAGTTTTAAACATCCCTATATATTCAGGATGACTACTGTTTCTCTCTTGTCCTTAGGTAGAGTAATTTGAAACCATCTGTTCACCTATCTTATTCAAAGTTCTGAATAATCAAGGAGAATAGATTCCATCCATCAGACTGCCTCACCACCTCACTTACTTCTGTGCAATAAATATACACAGAGTCAGTGATGGCAAAGGCTCATTCTGCTAAGCAGTGTGAGCACAATATATCCAGATCCTGCATGCAGGGTGAAACAGTCACTGGTTATACAGGCTGTTATGTTTGGCCAAGTTCCCTACTCCCACTACTAGTTCAGTTGACAGCTGGAAGACACGTGATCAAGAGTGGCCACGTGAGCCCTATCCCACATCCATTATCAGCCTCTCCACATCTTCATGAGTGGCGTGAAAATATATACCCATCAGCCTCTACCCATGCAATGTAATAAAACCAAACCAGAGCACAGGTCACCAGCCAGCAGCCAGGCAACCTGCCTCCCATTGCCTGCCCAGGATCATCTGTCAGACATCAGTGCTGTTCTCTGGAGAACAGCTGATTAGTGAAGGGTAGGGTTAACCACCAGCAGCTGTACCACTTTTCTGTGATGAAAAATAATGGGCAATGTCTATGAGAAGACAAGTACAGGAGAACTGAGGAGTCAAAGGCTAGGAAAGGAAAGGAAGAAAAAAAGAAAGAGGGGCAGGGGAGGGGAGAGGGAAGGAAGGAAGAGAGGGGAAATGGAGGGATGGGAGGAGAGAGGGAGGGTAGGTGGGCTGTCTGGCAGCCAGTCAGACAGGCAAGCTCACTGCTCAAGGGAGGCAGTGCTTTTCAGAGCCCTTGCTTTTCTGACACACACAGAGTGGTTGGTCAGTGGATGTAACTACAGAGAAAATGCACTTATTCAGGCTTGACTTACTGACCACTGTCTAGGTGCCAAATGAATTAGGACTATGTTGACCATCTTAATATTTTTACTACTAAAATATTACTACTTAATACTAATTTGCATATGCAGTAGAACTCTTCACAGAATATCTCCTGTCTAAATCCAGAGAGTCCAACTCATATGCTAGCTCCTCCTAGGATTCCTGGAGTTTTCCAAGACAAAATCAATGATTCTCTCCGATCTCACTGTGCTCTATATGGACCTCTTTCATGAAAAATGCTCTTAATGCCATATTGAAATTCCTTACATTTGTCATCCTTAAATACATTACAAGTAACTTAAAGTCAAGCTTCAGGTCATTTTAACAGGCCTTTATCATATTGTCTGAGCATGATGTTGTTCCTTGCATAATGGATGCTAATGAACTTTCTGTGGCCCATCTTGGTCCAGGGTAGATTAGATGTTTACAAAGGAAAGCATTGCCTTCCTCTCCAATGAAAATCAACTTTAAAACCTAAAGACAAAAATCAACACAAAACATTATGTATGAATATAATATAAAAAGTTATATTTTGTTGTCAAGAATATCAAATCTAAAACTTTGATAAGCACAGAATTTAATTTTACCTTTGCATTTATTAATGGAAGTCTTATGAAAAGAAAAAAGAAGAAATATTCATGACCTACTTAAGCTTTCCAGGTGAACTATTCAAGAATTTCAGGACATTAATTACACTTCCATCTCAAGTATTCTTTAAAAGAATCCCAATGGGAATTTTATTCTATCAACAAAATATTACTTAGCAATACTGTCTGTATTTGAAATAATTCTTTTTTCTTTTATCTTGTAAACCAATCATTTTTTTCCCAATAAACCAATCATTTGAAATAATTTTTAGTTGTGCTTATGTATAATTTATGTAGTTTGATCATTTGCCCTATTGTCTTCCAGTGTTCTCATTTATCAAAAGAAAGTTCAGTGTTTTGGCAATAATATTAAAAGTATTAAGGTCTGCACTAAATAAACAGAAAGTAGAAAATGAACCTTACACTGTTTGTAGAGGACACAATTAATAGCACTAGCAAAAAAGGAAAAGGACATAAGGAAGGTTGAAAGAGCAACAGAGGTAGAAACTTAGATGCTCAGCTTGTGAGTCCCTGCCGGCAGGCACAAGCTGCAGCCTGAAGCCTCTCATTAAACTTCTCCAGCCCATTCCCCATTCCACACCACCCAACAAGGCACTCCAGTAATTTTTCTGTTAGAGCTGATGATAGTAGGCATTGTATGAACTGTGAGGAAGTAGGATGCCTCAAACAACAGAAAGCTTTAGGGCACAGGATCTTGATAAAGATAAAACTACTAACAATATACAGTGACACGCTCCTGCTGGCAATGAGACATGAATTAAAATGCCATCATGAACGTGTTTATCAGGATTGATTCTGATAAACAACAAAACCAACACACACACACACACACACACACACACACACACACACACACACGCATAAACACACACAAGCAAGAGATCCAGAGAGAAAAAATTATTTGTAAGGAGTTGGGTTATATGACTACGGGCGCTAAGAATTCCCAAATGCTGAGATCTAAATTCAGTAAAATGGAGAAACAAAAGGGCCAATGGCAGGGTTACAGCTCAAATCCTAAGGACTAAGAACCAGAAGAACCAATAGAACTTTCAGCTTGTCCCTTACATCAGGTCCTACATACTAGCTTGAAGGCAGGCAGCAAGAATGAATTCTCAGGCCATCCAGATAGCTCAGTGGATTAAAGCACCTGCTTAGGCAGACACAGAGGCTGGGGGTTTGACCCCTGGCCTGCTGTGCCAGCTCCACCCCCAGGGGACATTGAGACTGCAAATGAGACTGGGTGTGGTGGTAGGCACCTGGAATCCCAGCACTTGGGAAGCTAAAAAAAAGAAAGGATCAATATGAGTCTGGTCTGTGTAGTGAGACCCTATAGATCCTATACAAAATATACTTTTAAAAAAGAATGAATTCTCCCCTAGTCACTCTTATTCTAATAGGCCTATCAGTCATTTAGAAGAATTTCACTCTCAATGGGAAGGGAAATCTGCTTTACTTATTCACTTAAACTACTTACCCAATTTAATGTTAATCTCATCCAGAAACACCTATACTTATGCAAACACACACACACACACACCCCTAGAATGTATTAGCAACTATCCAGGTACCTTGTGTTCAAGTCAAATTGACACATACAATCAACCTCCACAAATTCACCCTCTCAACCCCCAAATATCTTCTTAATAAAGACAGTGACAGATCACAGTGCCACCTACTGTAGCTACCCCTTTGTAAACCAAAAAACATAATAGTCTTTTCTACAGGAAGGGAGATAAAGTGCTTGAGTAATGTGTATATGCCTTAGTCTCATAAATTAAATGCTATGCAGTATGATGAACAAAACTTCACACTGTGACACAAAATCAATACATCTTATGCTGCATAAGAAACGTAAGCCAATATCTGTTTAATACACATACATAATGCACACATGTATATGCATATTTTTATAATGAAATAAAGAACACTTATGACAAAAATAATCATTATTTTTAGGGTTGGCTGTGTAGTCTTATAATTGCTTTATTTCTCCTTTCCCATTTCCTTTTCCTTAGCAAACACACTAGCTAATTGGGGATTTTTACCTAACAGGATGACTCAAACTTTCAGTCCTAGAAGATTCAGGCCATTAATTGTATTGCCTGAGTTGGGAATTTTGGAATTTTTCACTATCTTTAATCATAAGGCATAATATCACTAAAAGATACCCCAAACGATTTTCTGTATTCCGGACATATTCTTCCTCCCCTCTGAGGTGGGACCAGAACCCAGTTCCCCCAAGTAGCCCTGATCAATCACCATAGCCAGTACAGTGACTCCCTTCTTGCCTCTGGGTACAGAAGTACGAGGAATCCAAAGTGGCCAGCAGCAGTACTAACTCCCACTCAATGGAATCATTGTTGTGTCCCCTCATGGCAGCATTCCTCCCTTTGGGACAAAGACCTCTAGGTCAGCAGAGCATAAGATCATGGGAACAGGAAGCAAAAAATGTGTTAGGGGATCACTCAGAGCAATGGTAAGTGCTGTCATTAACACTGATTCCATGGGGGAAACAGCACTAAATATAGGATGTGTTTCAAAGCATCATGGTCTGGAGAAGCTTGCTCAGCCTTACAAGGTATCTGTACCCCTTTGGAGTAGACACTTAGTCTTCAAAAAGGCTGTTTCTACCATTTTACTGGGAAAGTAGCTTCAAGATAGTAGGGAACATAGTAGCCACTTAATTTCATGAACAGGGACTGTTTGCCCCATTTCCTTAGCTATGGAACAAGGCCCTCCACAGCAGAAACAGTCCTGTTTGGATACCATGGTAGTGGATAAAGCATTCGGTAAATCCGAAGATGATACTTTAGTAAAAGTGTTCCACTGATGGAAGGCAAATCCAGGTCCAGACTGTCAATTTGAACAAAAGCAAATCGCTGCTCCTTCCATGATGGTGGTGGTCCAACGGGATCAATCTGTCATCAAGTAACTGACATATCACCCTCAGTGCTGTACCCAGCACTTGGCACTCTTCTCTGCTGGGGGCTGATTGGACACTCAGAGCTAGGCACAGCCAGGCCAGGCTTGGCAAGCCCATGCATAACAGCTACACTTGCTACTCAGTCACTTTGCTCATGAGCATACTGGACAAGAAGAACAGCTGTGGCTGGGGAAAGAGGATGAGTGGTGTCCGCAGAAAGGGTCACTTGATTACTAAAATCCCCTTTTGCTGAGGTCACTCTTTGGTTAACATCCAATGGCAAATAAGTATCTTCACGTGTTTTGCTCATTCAGAGAGATTTAGCCACATCCCTCTTCCCCAAATGTCCTTGATACCAATTTTAAAATCATGTCCCTTCCATGTCCTTGTCATTCCAGCCAAAACCCTGACTACAGCTTCTGCAGCTGCATAATTGCTTGTCCAGCCATTTCTTCTTTCAGTCAAAGTTAATAACTAAGTGCACTGCTCAAACTGCTAACCACTGGGAGAGCTGCCCTTCACCTCTGTCATTCGAGGATGTTCCAGGTGTGGGCCAAAGTTCTCTAGCCATCCACTTTCAGGTGGTACTGGAATATCCTATAGAGCTTTCTGTAATGCAAGCCCAAGTCATCTCTAGCAGCAACAGTCTGCTCTGATGTATGTGTATTCAGTATGTCCATATATGTACATACTCATTATACATGCATCTCTTTGTAAGATATTGCATAGAGCCCCGTCATTTTTTCCAACCCTGGTATATAAACTTCCAGAATAGAGAAATGATAAACTCAACTTTGCTTTATCTGTAAATAAGTTTTGGTTAAACTAAATTGAATGACACTCTTCTACAAGTCTGCTTATGTTTTTAAATGTATTTAATTAATGCTTATTAACTTTATAAACCATTGAGTTACAATATAGTATCTTCATGCATATATATATGTACATATATATATATATTAATACACACATATTGATTGATTGATTGATTGATTGTGTATATCTCTGCTATTATTTTCCTTTAAGGGTTACTAATATCTGACAATGAAACATACTGCACAGCAGAGGTTGTTCTAGTCTTTGACTAGGTTTTTAAACTAATACATACAATAATTTTTTAAGGACTTCTTTATTTTTTGAGAAGAATGAAGGGGGAAATGAGTGTTAGCTCGGGCTTCTATGAGGCACCAGAGCCTATATTAATGCTTGCACAGAATTATATTACTTTAAAAATCACTAATGCAAATTGCAAGACTAACAAAACCTGTCCTGGGTGAATTGGAGTCACTAAGCAAAAAAATGTTGCTTATGAAATCTGGCAGTTGAACTGTTTAAAATAAATAGAGCCTGTTGGAGTGGGAAAACACCTCTTCTCAATGAAATTTGTACTTGATGGGAAAAAATTTACTACTGGGGGCAGTAACAAAGCAACTTCTACAATTCCACGAAAGTTCAGAACTTAGCTGCTATGAAAAATATTTTGCCCATAAATATTACCCATGTAGTATTTAAATATTTAAACTCACATGTTAATAGTAACTTCATCTTAAACTCCAAATTAATTTAAAAATAAAGCCCAAATCATTAAACCAAACCAACAAAAAATGGCACATGACTAAAACAAACCCAGACCCCATTGAAGTTGAAAGTATGGTGCAAAGCTCACAGGCTTCGTGGTTTGGGGGTTTTCCAAATTTGTTTGAAGTGTTTCTGTGAAGCTGTAGCTCTCCTCTCTGCACAGAAACAGAGAATGGGGACCACAGTGCATATTTGTGGTTGGAAGGACTACTGAGAGTCCTACGTGCAGACCTCTCCCCTACGTGGGGGCCCCTTCCAACCAAGAGCCTCCCTCCACTCATCATTCAGTTACTGTTATACACCAAACTGTTTCACGAAGCTCTTTGTTGCCTTTTTCTAGTCTTTCTCTAAACCAGCATAAAAGAAGAAGACTGATAAAAGATCAAGGGCTGGCAAGATGGCTTAGTAGTCTAAAGCACCTGCTTAGGAAAGCTTAGGCAACTGCAGGAACCCTGATTTGATCCCTGGCACCACATGCTGAGCCAGCCCCACTCCCAAGGCAGGCAGAGCCGGCAATATTTAAAAAAAAAAAATCAAAATAGCAACAACAACAAATAAATTTATCTCATTAAAGCACTTAAGAACTTCAAAACAAGAGGCTGGGGAGATAGCTTTGTGGCACAAGTGCCTGCCTGGCAAGTGCAAGGTCATGAGTTTCAAGCCCAGTCCCGCAAAAAAAAAAAAGAACTTCAAAACAATGATAGCCAGGCATGGTGGCACATACCTGTAATCCCAGCACACTTGGGAGGCTGAGGCAGGAGAATCGGTGTGAGTTCCAGACCAGCTGGACTACAAAAGTGAGCTCAAGGCCAACCTAAACTACATAGTGAGACACTGTATCAAAAAGACCAAAAAAAAAAAAAAAAAAAAAAAAAGGTGATCCTTTCTCATGCATATTTATTCCACATTGAATATTTAATCTGCCACATGCACAAATAAAACCTAATTTGAGGTCAGAAAACACTACAGCTTCAACTCTACTCTTGTAGTAGTTAAGACAACTGAATATTTTAGAAAGGATTTCAAGACGACTACAGCAGGGATTAGGAATGGGTCATGGCTAGTTTTCTTATTCTCTGTGTGTCATTTTCACCTTCTCCCACAGAGACCAGGAACATTTCAATCAGGAGGCTCATAGGGGAACAAACACACAACCCAAGCCTAAGTGCTATGTTGTGGTATGCATGTGTTTAGATATATACTGAAGCTATGGGGCAAGGCAAAATAATTTGCCATGTTATTTTTAAGCAGCTTTCTGGGGCTATAATTTCAATGGTTTGAAAAATAAAATTTCATCATAATGAGATAGTATTTTTCATTTAGAAAATGTGTAAATACTGGGGCCAGTGAGATAGCTCAGCAGTCTAAAGCACATGGTTAAGCAAGCTCAGGCAAATGTGCCGGGACCACAGTTTGATACCCTGCACCACATGCCCACCAGCCCCACCCCCAGGGTGGGCTGAGCTGCCCTCCCCCGAAAAAAAGAAAATGTGTAAATAGTTAAAATAACTTTGCTAAGATAAAATTTACCATGGGTAAATATATACAATTGGAGCTAATTTGGGGCACACATGACCTGTGAGGTGTCTCCTCTAGCCACGTACACATGCCCCAGAGGAACAGGAAGTGCACAGGAAGCTGTAGTGTGTTCTAAGCTCTAGGCCCATGAAGCTCCCATCTCATCTACATATTTGAGAGGTTAATTCAAGTTTTGTGATCATCAAGTTTTCTAAATTTGCTTTAGAAGATATGAAGTAGAGAGAGCAATCAGGGTTGGTTTTAATCCTGAGTCCAATTACAAATATTTTCCCAATTATACAGATGCCTCATTTCTAGAGCAGGGTCTGACTAAAATAAAAGCAAAGTTCATTGCAACTTTTGTGACCAAATGACAAAATTATGAAAATTAAAAAGACATAAATATCATCTGTGACTTGCCACTGTCATTCTGGAGAATCTCAGCAAGTCTCTAACCCTTTAGGATGCAGCTTCTTTCTCTGTAAAACAAGGTGATTGTGCTAGATCATACCTAGAACCTCTACCTATTCAATTTTCTAAGATCAGAGAGTGGATGGTAAAGGATCTCACAAAAACAATATGTTTGTTATGTTAGTTAACGCATATGCTAATGATCTAAATTTGAGCATTCTACATTGCATATATACTTCAAAGTATCATCTGTACATGATAAATATGATTTTACCTATCAATTTAAAATACAGAAGTAAGTACATTTGAAAAACTTACCTTTGAGATACTGGAGTCCATGTACATAAGTAACTGAAACAGGGAAAGTCTTTTGTGGATAATTTCCAAATCTCTATCAAGAACTTACCTAACTCCATATTGACTATTTCTCCACAGCAAGTTTACCTAGGCCTACCTATCTATCACACTAACCAGATCTCCTTAGCAAGTTTTCCTAGCTTTACCTCTTTCTCACCAAAAGAAAAAGAAATATGTGGTTCATATCATTCTGTATGAGTCAGTGTTTTACTGAGATAAATTCTTTTCACAATAGCATCTATTTAATCAAATGGAATTCCTACTCTAATTGCTACATAAAAGATCAATCATGATATCATTCATAACATCTGTACAAATAAAATTTCTAGATATGTAAGGGGTTTGGAAAATTTTATATTTCATATATCATGTTCCCACAGCTTGTCTTCACAGTGCACTTAACGATCCAATTGGAAGATAAATTTTCACCCTCCAGTCTAAAGTGCAATTTCACATAAAAGTAGTTTATTATTACATCTCTTTGTAGTTCATATTTTATATTTTTAGAGTATTAACTCATTCCATGTTTAAGAAAGAAAGACAATCATTGTTATGTATCTATGAAAGATGGTAATATACAGTTTAACATCTGGTAAGCAAAAGAAAACCATGCCTACTTTTCTTAATATATGGGAGGAGTCTCCAGCAGGGAAGCAACTTGAACTAAAAGCAAATATTTAGACAGCATAAGAGAAAACAAAGGAACAGATAAAACTTTTCAAGGACCTTCTGAGCCTTGAGCCTTTGCCCCACACTTACTGGGCACTCCTAATATCTCTATCAGATAGGTGGTCTCATCTATCAGTGAACATACCAATCAAGGATGCTGTTTCTCCATAACTAATAAGGGCCTGGCTGAGACTCAGGCCCAGATCTGTCTCCTCCCTGAAGCTACCTGGATCCAGAGGAAAGGTAACTTGGCAACATTACCACTCTGTGATAAGGTGGGCATGCAAGAATAAAAGAGAAACGAGTCCTGGATTAAGACCTTAAAGACTCAGAGAGAGGAGAACCAAGACATGGCTATGGTCACCAACATAAAGGGAAGAGAACCTCAGAGGAAGGACTGCTGACGATGCTAATCATGAGGAAGTGAAACAGAGCAGGCTGCCCACCTGCTGATGAGCTCACCATCGACCTTTGTGAACACCTCTAAATCAGCACTGGAGCCTTCTTTCCCTCACCAATTAGTACAGAGCTCAAGTGAATTTTCCTTTTCTCCTGCCCCCACTGTACCCTGGGCTCTTATCATTTCCCAGTTGAGCAACTGTAGGAGAGGGAGGTCCCCAACTTCCTGTGTCCGTCCTGCTCCTACTTTACTTTTGGATTTTCCACTCCACTGTGCTGAAGCAGTGTCAACTGCAAGATTCTCCTCTGTGGAACTCCAAATGGTCTTCCACCAGCTGTGTATACTATTCCTCTGGCCTTCCTCACTATCTGTACACATTTTTGTATTTGATCTCAGTGCAGCTCTAATCAGTGATTCTGACTCCTTAACCATTATACAAGCTGTTTGACCTTCTCAAAGTTAGTTATTATTCTGTCTGTACCTTAGTTGGGTACATCATCTGAAAATCCAAGGTAAGTATTAGTGCTTACTTCACAGGATTATTTTGAGTATAAAATCTGTGAAATACTTAAAACCATACCTGAACTATTAAATAGGGGTTTGATACATATTGCCTATCATTAAATTTATAGTAAAAGTATAATTAGTACTATTTTCAGCCAAGTACAGGGCTCAACATAAATGTTAACAATAATAATAGTATCAGCACCAAAATTTGGGCACAAATAATATGGCTCTCAGGTTACCATTTTATCTACTAGGTTACAATCCCATAAGAAACTATCCAATGCTAGCCTCTAATAGAAAGCTCCAAGCATGCACTATTATTTTGTTTCCTGTATCTCAAGGACCCTCTCATTCTCAAATTATCAAATACTTAAACAAAATCTTGAAAATTCCAGCCCAATTATAACCCTCTCTGAGACATCGTCTCTGAATTTGTATCAAAAAACTATAGTCTACCAATTTTGATCACCATTTATACTTTTATCTTTCTTTGGCATGTAGCACTTATTACTTTATTGTAAGGAAATTTTAATCCACTGTGATTTCATGCCACCTCAAAGCTTACAAATACATCGACGCTTTGTTATAGCTCTCTCACTAGCACCTACGTGAGCAGGAGACTGAAGTCCCTGCCCCATACAGCACCACACTCAGAGCAGCTTTCTGTAGTTGTCTGTGTGAAGTTGCGCATAACTTGTGTTCAAGCAGTTTCAGCAGAGTATTGGGAAAACAAACCAAAGCACTTTTCAAATAAAAAGAATCAAAAAATTTTACATACTAATTCTCATTTTTTCTTTTCTTTCCAACTTTGAAGTAAATAAATTTTCATGTTATATCTTTTGCCCCAAAAAGTCACCTGTCTCTTTGAAATATATTGTTGCTCTGTCTTAATTATGAGAAAAAGCAGGATTTCATCACCATAGTAACAAAGAAGGGAAAAAAGGTCTATAGACCAGAAAGACAACTCTGTCACCAAGACTAATGGCATTTTCCTTTCACAAATCTTTATTTTCATTTAATATACAAGGCCCAGAAGATAGGGTGATTAATTTCAACTTCAGAAGGCATTATCCTGATCTGATGCAGTAGGAATGTCACATTAAATTACAACAGAGTGTCACCAATGGTTTTGAACATTCCCCCAAGGACTGTAGTCAGGATTATAAAAACTCACAGCTCAAATATGTCACATATATTCATGTTTATGTCTAAGTATAGTCACCTAAGCAGTATTTGATGTAAGTAGCAGCTAGCTATGAACAAATGGAAAAGGACAATAACTATGGCATCATTCTCCATTTAATCCCACTGAAGTAGTACTAATTTCAAAGTTACAAAAACCAGAAGGAAAAAACTAAGACATCAAACTATAGACCAAGGCTACTTAGCATCCATGCACTGCAGACTGAGATAAAAATCACTTAGTTGATGACTAACAAAAAAATTAAAAATTCTCTAATTTTTATTTTGATCTGCAATTCCCATTTATGACTAAAGATGCAATATCAGGTAGAAGGTAGACCATTTGACAAAACTGTCACCAAGTTCAACCAGTTTCTTATGCACAGCTACTTCTATTTTCAACATTTTGAAGTGGAAATATTGGAATATAGTAGAAAATATTCTGTAAGGACTTTGAAATAAACATTTTTGTCCAATGAGTATCCGGCAAGACAAGAGGTATTTTCATAATAAGTTGATTCCTTAATTTAATGAGAGCCATATAGCAAAGTGAGTGGAGCTGGGGGGCAATGATTGATCCAACTTTTAAAATGGGGTAAAGTGCACAAGGAGTAAATGCTTCTTCTCATGCAAATAATCAATGTATATTTCATCCTCCCTCCCCCCAAAAATTCTCACCTTGAAGTCACTCTGTTTTTAAATGGCTGATTGTAAGGGAAACATACATAAAGTGACTAGAAGCATCATGGTATATAAGTTATGGTACACTCTGCCAGGAAGATATTGAGAATGATGCTCATAATGATTTTTAATTATGTGGAAAATACTTGCTGAATAAGTGGAAAATAAAAATATATTATTTGGGACACATTATTTCAACTTGTAAAAAACACTTAACATTAAAAATACATATGTCAAAAAGTTCAGTTGTTTCCTTAAACCGTAAGATTCTTTCTTGAAGTTTTTTTGTTGTTGTTGTTGTTTTGTTGTTTTGTTTTGTTTTGTTTTTGAGACAGGGTCTCGCTATGCAGTTCAGGATGGCCTTGAGCTCACTTTTGTAGCCCAGGCTGGTCTCAAACTCGCATTGATCCTCCTGCCTCAGCCTCCCGAGTGCTGGGATTACAGGCATGCGCCACCACGCCTGGCTCTTTCTTGAAGTTTTATTATTACATTTTCCATTAAGTTTATATCAGCCTTATAACCAAGAGTAAAGCAATGAAAATAGAAATAAAAACATTTTCAAAATTTAGTTTTAAAGGAAATATTGAGCAGAAAGCACAACCCAATTTATCTTTATATATAAATATAACCTGTAAATTATAAGCAATGATGTAATTATCATTGCTAAAATAAAATAACAGAGAAAAAATTCTGTGAAAACTGTGGTAATAGAAATCACAAAATTAGTTAAGAAGTCCTGTTTCACAGTGCTGCATTTCAAGGTATATTTGCTTAAGATCTGATGATTCTTAAGTTTAAAGATAGAATTCCTCACTGTACACAGTTGAATGCTAGATACGTTGTAAGCACTAAATAGATTTTAGTTGAAATCAGCTTTTAAATATAAAGAAATTATTTTTGTTCCCCATCAAAGGCACAGTTCACCCACCACGGGATCTGTCACTGCGTAGGAATCCACCAACATCATCTATCTGGGAGTCCTTACAAGAACCCGGGTGACCACAGCAGTCATCTAATGTCCTGATGCCTTATGCGTGGTGCCCTTTCCTCTTTGTACCCCTCAGTGAGCACTTTTGACCAATGCGAGTGGTAACTGGTAGGACTGCAGAGAAGGCTCTCTACTAAAGCATTCGCTTAGCAAGAACAAAGCTCCGAATTTGCTCGCCAGCACCACAAAACATTGAACAAAACAAAAAGTGGTGAGGGAGCAAGGTTTCACAGACAGTACGGTCTTGATTCCACATCTGCACATTTTCAGAGCATTTCCCTGTGCATGTGGCTCAAATGCATTTATGAAATTCAAGCTTTAAACTCTATAATTTCAACCAGAACCAAGTTGATGTATTTTCTTTACGAATGGGGTTAACATTTTATTTATCTCTCTGTCTCTCCATCCATCCCCAATAGGCCTGGAAAAAATAAAAAGCTATTCTTCTCAGTTCACCAGCAGTTTTTAACTTCAAAAAAAAAAAAATTGCATCCATTTTGCAAAGCACATATTTCTTTCTTTGCAGTTTCTCTGACAAAGGGTCATAACCTACAGAACACAGTGAAATAGTTATACGTCTTAACATCTCCATGGGCCACACAAGGTGATTTTAAGCTCTTTATGTATAAGTGTATTTTGTTAAAGAGAGCTATTTTTTTTTTTTGACAATTTGTCTATTAGAACTTTTCAGACTAAGGGCAATAATTTTAATGACAAATTCGGAAGATCTCTATAGTATATTATGCTGGATAGCTACTACACAAAAAGAAGAAGATGCAAATGTCACCCACCTCCCACCATCCCAAGACACTGCAGCTCCAGAGGCAGCCTAAATACCCTCAGAAGAGAGCCCCCCAGAGTAACAAGCTTGACCACTATGCCATCATCAAGTTCCCCCTGACCACAGAGTCAGCCATGAAAAAGATTGTGCTCATTGTGGATGTCAAAGCCAATAAACACCAAATCAAACAAGCTGTAAAGACGTTTCACAGAAATACAATAATTTCTAAAGAGTAGTAAATCTGTCTTTTTAAAAAAAATGTATTTGGTACAGAATCTCACTATGCAGCTGGCACTCATAGTGATCCTCTTGTTTTCAGCCTCCCTAGTGCTAGGATTACAGGCATCCACATGCCTGGACTCTATTGCCAGCTCAGTGCACCCCTGGGTGAGGCCAACATGGCATATAGTGCTAGGGATGTAACCCTGGTCCCTGTGCTTGCCTAAGAAGGTTCTTAGTCCACTGAGCTATCTCTCCAACCCTTAAATCTGTCACTTTAATGAATGATACCAGGTTTTCATTATCTTAGATTTTTTTAATGAGGAAAAAAGTATGTATTTAGAATTAGCAAGCTGGACTCAGTTTAGATGACCCCAATTTTGTTGGCAACATCCAATCTGTCATAAGCACAAGCCAACTGAACATGCGCCTTCTTCTCTCTGTCAACCCTGATTAAGATATTGGCCTTGGCAACACCAACATCATAGAGCTTCTTTACAGCTTGTTTGATTTGGTGTTTACTGGCTTTGACATCCACAATGAGCACAATGTTTTTCATGGCTGACTCTGTGGTCAGGGGGAACTTGATGATGGCATAGTGGTCAAGCTTGTTACTCTGGGGGGCACTATTTTGAGAGTATTTAGGCTGCCTCTGGAGCTGCAGTTTCTTGGGATGGTGGGAGGTGGATGACATTTGCATCTTCTTCTTTTTGTGGCTGTGGATGCCTTGTAACATGGCCTTCTTAGCCTTCAAAGCTTTTGCTTTGGCTTCAGCTTTGGGAGGGGCAGGGGCTTCCTTCTTTGCCTTCAGCACCATCTTAGTAGAAAGGTCATTATCTTAGTTTATGATTTAAAGGGTGGCATGGTCAAGTGAGTTCAAATACCAGCATTAGAAATAATCAAAAGATTAAAAGAACATTATCCAGGCCTACTGTGCCATCTCTGCCCTGCGGCATGCTGAGGTGGCAATTGAGACTGGACATGGTAGCATGCACCCATAATCCCCTCTCTTGGGAGGCTGTAAACAGGCAAATTACAATGAGTCTGATCTAGTAGTGAGATACTGAACATGCTGTAGATCCTTCCCTAAAAATTAAATAAATAAATAGATAGATAGATAGATAGATAGATAGATAAATAAATAAAACATCAGATAAGAAAGGTAGAAAAAATTGGGTATTGGAGAATGTCTTAGGTATTCTTTACTCATTACTGGGACAAATATCCAACACTCAAAATGAAGGAAGGAAAGGTTTATTTAGCTCACAGTTACTGGAGGTTTCAGTCCATATTTGCCTAGCCCAAGGCTGAATGAAACAGGGCAGAGAGCATCCAGTTCATGGCAGTGGAATAGCAACAAAATGGTGACAGAGGCAGCCAACCAAACAGGGCAGCAGAGCAACAGTGCTAGTCTGTCTCTCTGTCTCTCTTTATATTACATTCGGGCTCTCAATCTCAGCCTACCCACCTTAGGCCACATCCATAGTTTCAGCAATACTTAAAACACATAATCCCAGGGATCATGGATCAAGTCTCAAACTCTAGATCAGTACTTAATCACATAATCCCAGTGACTCATGAGTCAAGTCTCAATCTATAGAAGTCCCTGCCCCATGACTGCATGAGGCTTTGGGGGAACAACTAGATATAAACTATAACAGAGGAAAACAGAAAAAGCTTGATAATAATGCATGAGACCAGCTATGTCTCCTAAGAAAGATCCTAAGGGAATTTATCTCACAGCAAAGAGAAGTGCAGGGTAGACACTAGAGGAACTGCCTCATGCAGAGTACGCTAGCTCCTCTGACCTACTGTGGACAGCTGCAGGCCCTGTGTCACTAGAACCATTATGAAGATGATGAAAAAAATGATAACCCAAACACTGGTGCAAATAAAGTCCTCTCTGCCTCTGGAAGTCCAGACTAAGATCCTGCCTCACTTTCTGTAGCAAGCCCTGACCTCTGCTTCCTACTGCTTACTCTTCCTAAGGAAAATTGAGGATCCCTTACTCTTCCTGTCATTAGGATTCATTTTGAAGAATGGGATGAAATAGTGTGCTCTACCACAAAAAAAAAAAAAAAAAAAAAAAACACCAGACAGCACACTTGGCAATTTGTGTAAGCATTTGCTAAAGGAGCACACACCACAAGCTACTCTTAACATAAGGATAGTGAGCAAGACAACCTCTGCCTTCCTGGAGCACAGCCTAATGGAATAAGCCAACCACAGGAAATGACCACTGAGGAATTTTAAGTACAGAATTTTTTAAGCACTGCCTTCTGTGGGATTCAGATTTGTGTGGAGGAAGTGCAAGAGCAGAATCTAAACTTGAGAAAGAAAGGAAAGTTGTAGGCTGAGAAAGGAAGACTGGGAGGATTGAAGGGTCTCCAGCAGCATCCTGGATGAAGCTGAGGGGTGGAAGGAGACAAGGGGAGAAGACAGGAAATAGGGCCTGTGGCTGGGGGGTAACTGGAGGAACAGCAAGAACTGAGGCAGGGAGAAAGCCTTCCCAACAAGGGTCCCAGAAGAGACCTACTTCCTATGCCAGGGGCTAGAGGAATCATGGGGCTTGGCAATGCAGTCAGCAGGCTGTTACTATGCCCAAGGACAGATTTCAGCAAGCAGGACTGAAGTATGTAACAGTGGAAGGAACCAGACAGGCTCTGGCTTCTGTTATCTTACAGTACATGGGTTTGCCTCTGGTCTTAGATATAATTTTATTATATTTTACAGAGACCAATATCACTTTTTTTGCAACTTAGAAACACGGTCTTGCTGACAGAGAAGTCCAAAGACATAGAACACAATTTCTAGTTAATTTACTCATAATATCTTCTAATACTGAAGAAAATTGAAAGTAAGTTCAGGTCCAAGCTATGGATCTTGCTCTTGTTCAGATGTATTTGACATTTCCAATTTTAACCATGCCACTGAGAATGAAAAAATTCATGATTTAGTAAAGCAAGCAAAGCTCATGGATCATCTGGCATTTAATTTAAAAATGCGCAAGTGTTCAGGGCAAAGTGTGAGCTCTGTCTGTTCATCTCGTCTAGCTCATCTATTAGCACATTCTTTAACACTGGAGACCTGAAACTCTGCAGAGTGCTCAGCTGGGCTCAAGGCTCTGGACCAATGAGCAGTTTCAACAGTGCTGTTACCTCCAGACAAATTGACAGTGCTTTCTCCTTAGCATTTCTCTTCAATTAAGAGTGCATTTTTCTTATGCTTTTTTATTAAAATAAACTTACAATTAAGGGACTGGATACCTATCCTTAAATGTGTCTATTGCTGTTAGAATCATCCAAGATAAGATAAACGGGGAGTGTCCATGGTTTCTATCGTTCGAGTTGTGTAAAGAGTGGAAGCTAGAATGACCCGAGAAAGCCAAGCTCCGGTCATGCTCCATGGCACCATTCTCCTGTGCTGTTGACCACAAGAACCCTTCTTAGGCTCACTTTCAGAAGTCAGTTTCCTTTTTCTTAGCTACCTGTTACATGCTTGCTTAAAACAAACAAAATTAAGTGGATAGACACTAAAATCAACCTAAAAAAAGCATGTAACAAATTTTACTGGTATGTTTTCGTTAAGGTTTTATTGCAACATGTTTATGGTACATGACGATTACTCTCTACCAGAGAGTTGGTACACAGACATAGTGCACCTTAATTCTTTTTTATTCCCTTCTCCCTCCAAAAACTGCAACCAAGTTCTAAGAATTTGTCTACCCCTTTCTATGGGTTCTTTTTACATCAGTCTAACCCCTTCTCTTAGCTACTTTACCTCTCCCTATACCCTTCCTGCTCCTGATACTGTCTCCAGTTTCTTTGCCTATTTTGTATTGCAGGCTCTTCTTTTCAGGAGTAACAGAAATAATAGTTAAGAGCTAAAAGCTTAGCTTCTGTAGTAAGACAAAACTGACTTCCACTATTTAAAATTTATATAAAACCTGAAAGCTGTTTTAGCCTATATGGGCCTTTTTCATCCTATCTGTAAAATAAGTGTGTTATAGTGCTGTAAGAATTAACTAACACAGAGGCCAGCAAGATGATTCAGCAGTCTAAAGTGCCTGCTTAGGAAAGCTCAGGCAACTGCAGGGATGTGGTTTGATCCCTGGCACCACATGCTACAGCAAGCCCCACCCCCAGGGCAAGCTGAGCCAGCCATATATAAAAAAAAAAAAAAAAGAAAGAAAGAATTAACTAAGACAATACATGAAAATTTGATTAGTATTCAAAATAATGAATGTTGGCCCTTATTTTTGGAATTTGTCTGGGGGGATATGGGTAAGCACCTGAGGAAGCAGAAAAGCTAAAATTATTCTCTGGAGATAATGGAATGACCTGGAATGACCTTTAGACACCCTCACAGAACAATGATGTGCTTTCTAGAAAGAAACTCAATATTAAGCTTGTGCCTCAAGCACTGTAATTCTAGCATCCTAAAAAGGCCCGATGGACCTCAAAATATATCTCATAAATTGTTTACGCTATTGACACGAAACTCGCCAACATAAAGGGACCAGAGGAGGATGTGCTAATAATCTTAAGACTGGCTTTCATATATCAGCCAGGCAGCATGAATCCTTGCATTTGCAATGTTTGCATCCACAGCTACCACCTCAATTTTTTGTTGTAGGGAAGAGAATAAAGACAATCTCCACTTACAGGAACAAAATGACCCAAAAATGGATGCAAAGTTTTTCTGAGAAGATGAATTACATGTTTTCTTCCAGTGAAAACCAAGTAGTCATTACAGCTATAAACTCAACTATGCCTTTTGTCCTGTCAGCCTTTTGGGAGTTCCTTGCTGGCCTATATGACAGTGCTCCAAAAACTTATGACTTTATGTCTTCATTAGATTAAACTGCATCACCCAAATCTGAGATCATCCTAAATCATGTGAGGGAGATGCTAAAGAACCCAAGTGCTGAGCTGCAGAAATTAAAACTAGCTGGGAAGAGTCCATAGGATGTTGGCTTAAAAAATAAAAATGACCATTTCAATCATCTTTCCAAATACACTCTCAGAAACTGCTACTAGGGACAAATACAAGTGAAAATTCTGATTCCTACAGCTGGTAAGTAGAAATCCAAGAAACCGAGGTACTCTAGTGTGTGCATAGGAATTCAAAACCACATGGCGTGGGCACAGCAACCTCCACCTTTGAGTGAATGCAAGAGGGAGAGAGAGGAGAGAGGGAAAGATGATGAAAGGATTGAATGAGAGAACAAAGGAGGGAAGGAAGGGAGGGGAGGAAAAGCCATCTAATAAACTAGTTAAAGTACCCTAGTGTTAGTTGAATAAAAGCTTATTGAAGTCAAGATAAGCAAAACAATTTCATATTTCAAAACACTAAATGACCTTTCCTATTCAACTGCATTTGTAAAAATCCAGGAACCCCGCCCCCTAAAAAAAACCCATAAAACTGGAAAAATTAGAAAACAATCCAGTTAAAGAAATATTTAACCTTCCTGATCAAGCTTAAAATTCCATTGTAAGCTCTTAGCACAATTACCAAGCCAAACATTTTAATTCTTTTTTTCTTCTACACAGTACGACCTACTGTATCTACCTCATGGAAGACAAAATATAAAAACCAGCTGGAGAGACCCTTCATCTAATTGGACTTCTCATCTAAAGCTCAGATCCAGCCTGTGTTCTCTTTCCTTAGAGATGACTCATCAAGATCTTTTCACTAGTACAGAAAAACTGTGGATTACAGAAGAAGTTGAGAGAAAAGCAAAAGCTCTAAAATGTTCACCCTAACTATACAATCTGGGTAGCAATTAAACCGTCACACTGAAAATTGACTTTTACACATTTTTAAAGAAAGGTGTCAAGATCTGTAATATACAGTACTGAGAGCATCAAATGATATGCAATTATTTTCACTGCAGGAAATCACATAAGCATTAAGAGATCTGGGTGACTAAAGGTTGTCTGCAATCATTCGAGTGTCTTCCTTTTTCTTTACTTTCTCCTTAGGAGATTCTTAAAGTGTATATATATATATATATATATATATATATATATATATATATAGAGAGAGAGAGAGAGAGAGAGAGAGAGAGAGAGAGAGAGAGAGAGAGAGAGAGAGAGAGAGAGAGAGAGAGAGAGAGAGAGAGAGAGAGAGAGAGAGAATCGTGATCCCTGCACATATATTTATATTGTGAATCACCTCTGCTGTGTGGTCGGAGAGCACTGCTGCTGTCTAGGCTTTGGAAGCTCAGAAAGCCATTTGTACACCTAGGCCACCTCAGGAAAGATACACAGGGCACTAATTAGGACTTTTCCTGAGTCCTTAAACAGTTTGACTTAGATGTGAGAGTTAAAAGAGGACTTCTTTTATCTTGATATTTTTAAATAATTAACCTGTGTAATCCATGCAGAAAATAAAGGACAACAAAATAGTCTACAATGGCATATATATATATATAGATAGATAGATAGATAGATAGATATAGATATATATATGTATATATATATTATATATGTATATATATATATATATGGTGAATGTTGAATTTTTTAAGTTTTTATTATATAAAAAGGCACACTGCCATTAACCCAGTCAAAATACTCCTAGCTTGCTATGAACATACTAATATTATCTCTCTTTTGTACTGGGGATCAAACTCAGGATCTTGCACTTGTCAGGTAGGCACCTGGCCACCAAGCTATCTCCCCAGCTACCCCACCATTCTTACTTTCTGAGGCAGTTCTGAAGTCCTCTTTCACGAGTGTCTTTACATATTATGATCAAAAGTATAGTGAATGCTGCTGCCAAGTGCCAAATTACAGAAGGCAGGCTCATAAAAACATCACAGTATGTCCTCATCCACCTTAGTTACCCAACCTGCAATTGTGCAACTTCCTTCTCTTCCTTCCCTAAATGCAAAATGACCATGGA
Organism: Myocastor coypus; assembly: GCA_004027025.1. NCBI lineage: Eukaryota > Metazoa > Chordata > Mammalia > Rodentia > Myocastoridae > Myocastor > Myocastor coypus. Next base: position 63,754 of record PVJA010001449.1, on the reverse strand, counting down.
AGTTTTGACTCAAGTCAGAATGCCAAGGCAATTAGGACAGCACAACAGATATGTGTGAGCTGGCCCATGAGAAAGACAAGCTGCCCAACCTCTGAGATTGAAAGGAGCCCATTCTCTACACCAGGCTTCCTTAGACTCCATCCATGTTATGTCACTGAACACTCACCTATGCACATATGGCCCTGAGAAGCAAGTCGCTCTCCTGAAGGATGCCACCTAGCACTGTTTCATGAGAGCCCTGGGATCTTAGGGTATCTGGCTGCTTCTCTGTTCTGGAGTACTTCCTCCACTGTCACACATTTGTATTAGTGCTATGTGACCATAGTGGTCTATGCGACAAAGTGCTCTTTGCATGAAACTGTATCAATTCCATGACAACGCGCAGTGTACATTTATTGAGGCTCTATCATCCACCAGCCCCATGTTAGACATTGGAAAACCTGTGGCATATAATTCAACAAAACTTAAAATCTAAAGACTGCAATGACCTAATACATAATGAGCACAGTTCTATTCCATTTATCAACTACCTTCAGAAGTGCCAGCCTCATATTTCCTTTACATTATTTCTAATTCTTAACAGATATTTCTCCTTTATGAATAAGGAAAGGCTGGAAGGCTGGGATGAGTGCAGTATCTTGACTCATACAGACTCTGGCTTGGTAGAGAGCCACACTAGCGCTCAATCCAGCACCCTCTGGCTCAGTCTGAACCCCTTCCCCTGGCTATGTCAATGTGCTCTCTGAGGAAAATAAACAAGATTCTTTTTACATCAATAATGGATACATACACACACACACACACACACACACACACACACAAAGGGCATGGAGGCACATGCCTGTAATTCCAATCCCAGCACTCGGGAGGCTGAGGCAGGAGGATCGGTGTGAGTTCAAGACCAGCCTGGGCTGCCAAAGTGAGCTCAAGGCCAGCCTGAACTGCATAGCAAGACTCTGTTTCAAAAAGACAAAAATAAATAAATAAATAAATAAATAAATAAATAAATGATACAATGTCATTTTTCTTTTTATTAGTATTGCTACTCAAAAGCACTTAAATGCTTAAATTCCCCTATGAGATGGAAGAACCATACTAAAATATAAATTTAATGAAGTTAAAAGAGGAAATAGGGAACTTTATAATGCACTAAATTCTGTGTTACCTAGCTGAAAATTATATTGTTTCCTTTGGCATTCTTTTTTACTTTGACCTTAAATAAGTGTCTAGCAAAGGAAGTAGTTTGCCCTTGCTAAAATATATTAGGTGAGCACTGTTCTTTCACTTTGTGATGAAGGACCCCCAGGAGACCAACTATGTCCACTTCTACCTTGTCCTCACAGTAATGTGAAAATCCCATCTACCATTTTGAATTTGCTCTGTGGAGGTCTACACTTTCTAAGCCTCTGCAATACATTATATTAAATATGATTGACTGTCAGTCAAGCGCTGTGAACTATGCAGAAGAGAAACTTGATCAGCACATTCCCGGGGAGTTCTTTCCATTTAAAAAAAAAAAAAAAACTCTGGACACAATAGTTATTTTTCATACTGATGATTTCCTTTTTGATGTCAAATTTTAAGATAAGGGTTATGAACCTTGGGAGAAAGAATATAATGTTAGAATTCATGTTTTTTTTTTAAAGAATTCATAGAATAAAATCCAAATTGTTTCAAAATTCTAAAATGCTAATTTTAGGAAATTTTCCTTCAACTTGGTATGCAGGCATTTTATACATTTTTTTAAAAAGTTAAGAATTAAGATCTCTCTCCAGATTAATAAAATGTATGCAGCAGTATACAAATGCACTACCACTTGTTTAATGACTTTATTAAAATATAGCAAATTGTTTTATATGCCCCAATTTTAAAGCAAGAATATACTTTAAAGTCACCAAGGGCTAGGGAAATAGCTCTGTGGCACAAGTGCTTTCCTGGCAAGTGCAAGGTCGTGAGTTCAAACCCCAGTCCCGAAAAAAAAGAAAAACAATAAAGCCACTGGATCCAACACTTATTTAACTGATACAGAAGGGGATAATTATGAAAGTATTAGGCAGAATTAGCCAGGCAATCTCCTTCGTATATGTGCTGCCAAAGCGAGCACAGGCAATCTCCTTTGTAACATGTGTTTATTAATGTTCGTATTTGTTTCCCATCTCCTCATAAAGCACTCTGAAAGAATTTCTAACCACAATGGTACTAGGTATATACTATGGGTGGGCACTAAAAGGACTTGTAAACCCAGAAATAAATAACTCACATTCAAATAGTGTTTTCTGGAGAGAAATGTGCTACATCCTAGTAGTGTTTCTGACTCTGCCTGAAAGAGTTACAGGGACACTCACTGTCTGACCTGGAACTTGAGCTGGTCGTGAAAGCTGGGCAGACAATTATGAGGCGGAGAACATGCTGGCAGAGGAAGCTGAGACACAAATGGGAAGACAGTTAGTCTTGGGAAATCAAGGCTTCCTGAGAGCTGTGATCACCTGAATTCTATAAGCACTGGGCCAAGGGGGGAAGGAAGAGGGGTACCCATCTGGGATCCTTCCAGAAAGTTATGCAGAGTGGCATGAAGTATCATAGAAGAGCTACATTTTTGCAGTATCTCAATGCACCTATAAACTGTAGAGAATCAGCTGGGGAAGTATAGAAAGCCCTTCTAGAACTCATTGCAGTCCAGAAATATCCGCATTTGTAATCCCAAGGGAAAGTTATTGAAATTCTAGTGCGTTAATAGCAATCTACCACTTCCAGTGCAACCTATGGCTCAAATAAAGACACAAATATGTATCTAAGATGGTGGGAAGCCAGGAGGTCCTAAGTCCAGCTAGCAGGATGGCTAAACAGAACAAAGGCCTCTACCCAGAGCCAAACCCAGGTTATTTTAATTTGTGAAGAGGGGAGTGACTTGGGAATGAGAGACTGTGACAGTGGCAGGGAGCACATGAGTGTCAGAGCTGGACTAGGTAGAGGCCTGAAATCCCCCTCAGGAGTATGCAGAGAGAGAAAGATATGCAGAAGGACTAATCTACATATCACAATTCAGGGCAGTATCTAATGTTTTGGAGTCAGTGTTTCAGCTCTGATGTATAATTTTTTATGCACTGAAAAGCCATAGCCTCTTCTCTTGAGGTTTGGTGTCAGCCAACAATGTGGCTCACTTGGGCCAGCTCACACATACCTTATGGGAGTTCTGGGCAGGCCACAGTGACTGTCTCCTGGCTTCACAGACTGCACATCAGCACCTCAGCTAGAGCCATTTGCATTGCTTAGAGCTAATGGAGGGGTTAAGGAAATACCCAAGACAGCTCTGTGCATATCAATACAGGGATATAGGGCTTGGTTTAGCCAAAAGGGTTGAGGGCTGCTCTTCTTTCAAGGACAGTCATCCAGGTAGTCCTCTGCAGGGCAGAAGGATGGGAAAGTAGAAGACAGCTACTGAAATTAGAACCCAGACAAAAGAGATGAAGTGACAATCTACTATGTGCTGCACACAGGAACACTTTGTAATCCTCTGTAGCCACTAGCTGGCCAATACCTCATGTTTAACAGATTCTTAATTATAAAAATAAAAGATTACAGGGCCTAGCAGGATGGCTCAGTGGTCTAAAGCGCCTGCTTAGGAAAGCTTAGGCGGCTGCAGGGACCACGGTTCAATCCCGGGCACCACATGCTATGCCAGCCCTGCCCTCAGGGCAAGATGAGCCAGCCATAAAAATAAATAAATAAACAAACAAACAAAAGTTCTGAAACAAAATAAAATAAAAGTAAAAGATTATAGTAATTGTCTGAAATACTAAGAAGTCTTCTGATAAAAGGTAATGAAATACTTAAAATGAATAGTTTAAGAAATATACCCCCATCTTTTATGAAGCTAGATACTAATAATTAAAAGTTTTAATTCAGTCCAAATTAGCTAAGTGCTAGGCAAGCCATATATATGAAAGGATCAAATTAGTACTGTTCTACATCAGTTAAGTGGTCTGTTGAATAATTATTAATATACTGTAAATTAATGTGACCTTTACAGCCCTTGCTTGTCAGGAGAATGAAAAATACCAAATTTTCAAAATAATAGTCTTATGGGATTATTACTTGTGGATAGGAATAATTGAGACAGTTGAAAGTAACAAAACCCCATCCAATGATTTCCAATATTATCAAAAATGCTAAAGGTTATCTTTCTCAGCTCATTAGCAACCTTATTTTAAGGATAATAACCACTCAGTGCTTGAGCAGAAAACTCATCCTGATAATGAGAAGGGGAAGAGACCAATACCTACTCCCTAAGCAAGCATTACCTGTTGGTCTCTTTGTTATATGCAAATTACAACAGTACAGTAATGCCTGCCAGATGTGCTGCCCAGGTGTCCATAGGGATCACATGAGATAATTAATGCAAGACAAATTACAAACTACAACAAAGAAAGATAAAAGAAAATAAACAAAGAGGTTTTTAAAGGGCATTTCTGGGGCTGGGGGGATAGTTCAGGGGCAAGAGTGCCTGCCTGGCAAGAGCAAGGTCCTGAGTTTGATCCCTGGTTCTGCAATAAATAAATAAATAAATAAATAAATAAATAAATAAATAAAAATAAATAAATAAATAAAAGGCACTTCTTCCTTAGGTAGCTTAGGGTGGGACTGTATGACAGATCTTTACCCTCTTTTCTCAGATATCATAGTCCATAAAATTATGCATCATAATATATTTCAATATATGTACATTGCACATCCCAAGATTTTTGAAGAACCATTTATTTTCAAATAAAATGTACTTACCTTTTTATTTTTAAAAATTCATAATCAAAAACTCAAAACCTACATGTTATTTTTTTCTAAATACTCTAGTTTGCTGTGCACAAATTGCTTTGATCTCAATTTTTTTTTTTTTTTTTTTTTTTTTTTTTTTTTTTTTTTTTTTTTTTTTTTTTTTTTTTTTTTTTTTTTTTTTTTTTTTTTTTTTTTTTGTCTTTTTGAGACAGGGTCTCACTATGCAGTTCAGGCTGGCCTTGAGCTAACTTTTGCAGCCCAGGCTGGTCTTGAACGCACAGATCCTCCTGTCTCAGCCTCCCAAGTGCTGGGATTACAGGTGTGAGCCACCACAGCCAGCTGATCTCAAATTTCTAAGCCACATTCATTATGTATAGCAAACATGGATGAAAAACATAAGGTGTAATAAAATTCAACTAAATCAACAACTACCTTCTCGTTAGCTTTAGAATGGTTTACGGAAAGAGAAGCCATTTCCACAAATAAGGTAACAGATTTAAGCCAGAGCACTGGCCCATCAGGTGAGTGAGACTACCCAGGGCCTGCTGGAAACTCATTTAAGCCAGCACCCAGGCTCAGCATGCGAGTGGAACTTCATCCATCAGACAGATCACATGTGGAACCCTGCAGTAGAACTCCCTGCAGAGAGGCTAGAGGGAAGACTCATCCCAGTTGATCCTGGAGCAGAATGTCTTGCCAGAGTAGCACAGCAGGTTCCCCTCTGAGGGGAAGTGGAGCCGCAGCAGGAAGAAGTAGAGCACAGCAGCCAAACTCAAGCCACACCCAGGTGGATAAGTTTGAACTTGGTAGATTTGGTCCTGGTGCTAAGGGAAGAACTCTACCAAAGCTCTACACCGAAGATCAGAAGATAGGACTATACATAAGGACAAAAAGAAGGAGCAATATGCATTCTCAGGCCCAGAGCCCATCCAGAACAAATGCAAGAGACAATAGCATAGAAGAAATTGTAGATTACACACCTGATATCTCTGAAGATGCATCTGAAGTAAAGAAGCAACCGCAGAAAGGTATAGAGGAAATCAGATCAGAAGTAATTTCTGAAGGAAAAAAAGAAATGATAACTATAATGAAAGAAGTAGTAAGCACTTCTAAAGAAGACACTGATAAATAAAAACTGAGAATAGAAAAATGATGGAATCCTTGAATGAGCAATATAGGAAAGAAATAAAATACATGAAGCAGATTCAAAGTGCTATACAGGAAATTAAAACCTCAGTCACAAGGTGGCAAAACCATTTGAATGAAAATGAAAATAGATTTTTGGATCTTGAAGATACCATTGCAGCCAATAAAAAGGTAAGAAAAGACCTTTTAAAATCAACTAGGATACAGGGGGAAAAAAATCCAACATCTACAAGATGATGAAAAGATAACGTAAAACTAATAGGCATCAATGAGAAAGAAGGAGTCAACACAAATGATATGAAAAGATATATGGGCAGAAGTAATAGCAGAAAACTTCCAAAGATGGGGAAACAATCTGACATTCAGGTAATCAAAGCACATAGAACTCCAAATTACATCAAACCAATCAAAACCACACACAGACATATAATAAAGATCCCAGAAATTCACCATAGGAATACTAAAAGCCACTAGAGAAAAGAAATAGATCACAATTAAAGGAAAACCCATCAGAATAATGGCATATTTCTCTTCACAAACCATCAAGTCAAGAAGAGCATAGAACAAAGTACTACAAGTCTTGCAAGAAAAGAAATTCCAGCCCAGACTGATATACCCTGCAAAACCCTCTTTCAAGTTTAATGGAGAAGTGAAATACTTCCATGACAAAGAACTACTAAAGAAGTTCATGAAGACAAAGCCAACCCTACACAGACTACTAAAAAATATTCAAGAGAGGGATCAAAATGACCACAACTCCATGAAGGAGAATGGAAAGAACTCACCAAATAGGATAAACAATTAAACACAGGAGAAAAAGAGGTATGCAACAGCAATCTTTCAATTACTCTTTTGAATACAGCAGAAAAATATTTCCATCAGCATACTCTACTAATGGACTTCTCCTGCACCCTATGGATCATGATTCTGTCTGTCTACAGGACAGATATCAAGGAAATAGAAGTAGCTCAGTGCTACAAGTGACACCTAGCCACCAGTAAGCATCATTGACAATGTGCATGTCCACAACATACTAGAACTTTGTGTGATATCCTGTTAGAAGTGCTGGTCATATTTTTACCATTCCAGTCTTTATGTTATGTTTTATTCTTAGTAATTCTTTACTATCATGAAAACTTTTCTTAGGTCATATTTTTATAGATATTAACATGTTCAAATACTATGTGAGTACTCTGAAATGATCACAAATTTGTACATATGATATGCAACACTATGGCCACTTAGTTGGACTCATGATCTAATTTTAATTTTGGAATATTGTTTTGAAATACTTAATTTAATGTTTAATTAATATTTAATGAACTTTCTGAAGATTATTTAATTTTTGTTTTAAGATGTATACTGTGTGTTTGACTTACAACCTACTTATAAGGCATGGCATGATATTTTCTCCTATATCAGAAACTTTAAAAAGTGTATTTTCATTTTCCACTGGCTTAAAAAAAAAAGAATTACAAATTCTAGAAGCTGACCCATGATGCAAGAGGCTTCAGGAGGAACAACTAGACACGAACCATAACACTCAGATTCAAGTCTAATCTCCCCAACCCTCAGCTTCCTCATCTGTCGAGAGTGCACTTGTCACTGCCCAAGAGTCTCGATTTATGCCCAGAAAAGACAGAAAGAAATTTCCCTACCAAGAAACATTCCCACTGTATTTTTTCCCCAGACTTTTCTGATTTTTTGTCTGAGGTTTAGGTCTTCAATTCATGTGAGTTCTATTAATTTTTAAATTAATTGGAATTATGTTAGCTGCTTGACTCTGGAGACTGAAAGCCCAAGAGCATGTTTAGTTTGTGGCAAAGCCTCTCTTCATAGACTGCCAACAGCCTCCTCCCTCTTGCTATATCTGTACACAGCCTGTTCTCTTTATGTGCTCAGGGTGGGAGACTAGAAGAATAAGAGAGCAGGAGGAGAGGAGAAAGTCTGATCTCTCTTTTGCTTCTCATACAGACACACAGTCCCAATATTTTAGAGACCCATCTTCAATAGGGAGAGAGGTAGTTAAGGCCATAACTCCCTATGGCACAAATTGTGGAAGGACATATTCAGTCTATTACAATTCATGTTGGGCTTCATTCTTCTTTACATGCATATCCAGTCTACCCAAGACTGAAAAGACCAACCTTTCCCTACTCAGGGGTCTTGTTTAAGTTCATGACCATGTACGTGAGCACTTATTTCTGGATCCTCTAGTCTATTCCATTGATTGTCTTTGTTCATGTGGCACACTGTTTTGACTATTGCTGTTTCCTAATGTATTTTTTCCTAATATATTTTGAAATGAGGAATAAAATAAATTAGATAGAAACAAAGTACGACCTTTCATATAAATAATAATAATACATGTGCAATAAAGGTTTTCATATAATATTTTATATTAATATCATTTAATGCCTGGAAAACATGCCAAACATTCTAGGGAAGGATGTCATTTAAAACGCTAAAACTAATTTTCGCAATTTTTTAGAAACGATTTAAGAATTCAGAAATAGGGCTATAAACTGTCTCTTCCTTTTTAAAGTTAAACTGAACTGATCTCCTGGAAGTGGCAAACAGAGCAGCAGTGACCCACGCAGGATCCCAACGAGGGCGTGGCAAGGTGCTCACGAGGTACCCTAAGCTGCAGTTAGGCAGGAGCAAGAAGTACTGGCGTCTACTGCCCAGCGGATGACAATAATGTGGTGACAATAATGTGCTATGTCAATAAAAGAGAGAAGAAAGTATTTTGAAAGTTTTCACCACACAAGACAAATGTTCAAGGAGACCAACATGCCACCTGAGTTAAACATGCAATAGAAACATTCCATAGTACACTGTTGTTTTGTTCAATGTTCTACGTTTTTTACACACTCAAAATAATTTTTTTTTAATTTTAGAGAAGGTTCTACAGGGTGTTCAGGGTCTCACTACTAGATGAGACTTGCAGTGATCTCCCTGTTTACAGCCTCCCAAGAACTGGGATTATAGGTACACATCACCACGTGCAGTCTCAGTGTGTTCCAAGGGCAGGGCCAGCATAGCAGGCCGGGGAATTGGACCTATGACCCCTGAGCCTGCTTGCAGGCACTTTAATCCACTGAGCTATTTGGTCAACCCTCAGTTTTTTTATTTTTTTATTTTATTTTATTTTTGCAGGCTGGGGGTTCAAACTTAAGACGTTGCACTTGCCAGACAGGCACTTGTGCCTCAGATCTATCGGCTCAGACCCCTCAAAATAAATTTTAAAAAATAAGTTTCACTTTAAAAATAAAGTTGAACTAAGTCTGTTCAACTGCTCTGGAAAATATTAACAAGAAAATAAGACTTTATATATAATCGTAAAAGAATTACTAAACTCAGGAAGTTGGTATAAAGGCTATTTTAGTAGTCTGGTATAAAATACAGTTAAAATACTAACAAAATTTTTTTGTCTAAAAACATTATATCATACATCTTTTTATATACTACTTTGTAAAATTTTCAGTATGCGTTAGCACAGGAAAACCCACTAATTATATATTACCTCAAATAATTGAGACCCAGCATTACTGGTTACTGAACTCCCTTTGACTGTGCTTACAACATAAAATTAGTCTTTACACAGACAGCACATGTATACACAATGACCCTCTTTATGAAGCCAGTTCTTTACCCAACCCTCTTCTGTCATTCTACAATGGCAGCCTGAGGCTCCCAAAACAAAAGCTAAACAGAAATAACAGTGAGACATCCTCTGCTGGGTGAGACAGGGTCTGCTCCTCCTGATGAAGGCAGCCAAAGCATGCTGGGAAGCCAGTCTGGATCCACTGTGAGTTGTGTAGGACTTCAAGTGAGAACGCCACATCCTTTGGCCTTGAAAAAGGGCCTCCTGTGCATCCACTCATGAATGATTATATTTTCTCTCAACCCTGACACTATACAGGCTTTGAACTGACAGCTGTCTATCACAAAAAGTTCATCTCAGTCACTTTCTTCAGAGGTTTCCTCTGAGATGATCAACCACGTCTTAACAAAAAGATCAGTGTGTTCAAGCACAAAGTGACACACTTGTGAGTGACCCTCTTTGTAACATCTTGCCACCCAGAAGAGAGAATATGAGATGTGGTCGACTGCAGGACACACAGAGGCACCTGAGGGAAAAGAAGAAGACAGGGAAGAGATGTTTCCCTGTTTCCTCGTTGGGAAACCAGTGTTCTAATGCCCACTGGTGCTTTCCCAACAATCTGTGCTAATCGGGCCTCCTGCATTCTGTCTACATAAATATGGCAATGACCATGTCTACTCAACCCCAGGCAAAATTAAAGAGTACAATGTTAGATTTCTCTCTGTGAAGTTTAGAAGGAACACTTGGTATAACAGTCCTGGGTTGTCTAATCCCCACCGAATGCCAAAACCCAAGAGGTTTTCCACAGTGTCTGTGACAAGAAGTCATGTAACTGTTTTCTGTCACCCTCCCTCAACTACACCTTCCCATTTCCAAGATTAGACTTAGTGTCTTCTACCATGTCCTCTCTAATTTACTCCTCTTCCATATCTATTGCTCTCAAAGAACACAAAGATTATAATTATGATACGTTCTTACAGAAACAGGATTAAGATATATGTCTTACTTTTTGTGTACGTCTCACAGGATTTGATATGTAGTGGGGACTTAGTAACAATCTATACTGTTATTTGCAGGTTTCCTCTAACATTGTTAGGTTTTATGGTTCTTCTTGAGCAGAAGAGAATGTTATGTTCAGGAAGTCAGCAGGGTCTCCAAGTGGATAGAGAAGGGCAGGAATGAAACATTCCAGACACGACGGGCTCTTCGTCATAGCATATCTTCAGGGTGGAGGTGAGTGTCATCAAGGCAAGGACTGGCCTGTGCTTTAGTACTGAACTCTCCCAGGGATGGTGAACCCACTGCCTCAAAAGAAAGCCATATTTAAATATCCTCAATAAAAGGGAGAGAGACAGTCTCTACTTTTCCGTAAAGACGTGCTTTGTATTAATTTCCACCTCAAACCTAATTCTGTCCTGTAACAGAGACTTCCCCCTATACATGGGAAGACAATCACAGTGCTTCAACATCACCACTCCCCCTAACTCTTACCTTTTTCAGGTCAAATGTTTCCACTTTCTTCTGCTATTATAGTTGCTTATCCTCAATGCTGTCTTCAAGAACTGCTTTTGCTATTATTTACTTTAACACTAAACAAAGCACCACAGGCCTGACTCATACTTTGCATCAAACAGTTCTACCTATACTGAAGAACAATACTGTTATTAATATATAACGTTAGCTATTGCTGTAGCCTTCTCCTTGGTATCCTTCCATCCATGTTATGAAAGGTTGACTGAGAACTTCAGTGGAATTATAATCCCTATGTGCTTAATGACCAGTGTATTAAGCTAGACAGACAGGAAGCCATGTGTAAAATTTGCCATCATCCACACGTTTCATACTCTTCATGAAAGCTCAAAGTTGCAAGCAGCTGCCTCGAGGAACTAACCTTGCTGATAGACACAAGGCAGCAGTGGGGTGAAGCAGGGAGCTGGAGTGGGGCACAACCTTCGCCAAGCTCTTCAGCTGTAAAGGACAAATTTTGAAGCTTTCCCTCCTGGCCTAATCTAGCCTCCAATTTGGATCTGTCCTACATGTAACTATCAGAACATTGTCCCAGGAGAACCGGTGTTTTCACACACCTCAAGCAATAAATAAGACACTTTGCTGAAAACATTACCACAGAGATCATGGGAAAATTTCCCTCTGTAGTAAACACCTTGGAGATCTTTCAGGGAGCTCAGAGTAGACAGCATTTCCATATGTCTGCTCCTGATTATACAGTCCTATAGATGAGCTTCTGGCTCAATTAATGATTTTTTTTACTATTGTTATACCAACTTACATGTGAATATTATGTCTCATTCTTCCAACTGTAATATGTGTTATTTTAACAAGCTTGAGCTGAACCAACATACTGGCTCAGGCTACCTTCTTGCAGCACAGTAACTGAACTTGATCTATATCACTTCCAACCCAGGAAAACCTATTTATCAGACAGCATGAACCTATAGAGCTTTGTAAATATACTATGATTATATCCTGTCTAGCATTCATAACTCCTATATGTTGAAATAGTATATTCAAATAAGAAGGTTTTTGGCAGTCTCAACAAAGAAAAAAACTGGATGCTTTGAGCTATTAATTTTTATTGAATTGAGACCTGTAATTTCTTGGGAAATGTTTTATATGTTTTTACCATAGAAGTTGTATTCGTAGATTTGAAGAGCCCTTTGCCAGTTCCTACAATATCCTGACGAATTAGGTATATTATTAAATATATGAGAAATAAATTTCTTCTTTGGAAACTTTACAATACACTACAGTGTGGACTCAAGTCCGGCAACACAGGAGACACCACTTTCTGTTAATGATGGAGCAGTGGGTTGGTTCCAAGGAAGGAACACCATGTAAGCTGGAAAGCAGAGCCCGGGATAGAACCTGGGAGGATGGAACCAGGGACCACATGGCCTCCAGAGCCATGACTCTGTGGCCCATGGAGACACCGCAGAAATATTCTATATTAACCCACTGCACATCTCTTAAACTAATCAAGTCAATATAGGATTGACAGGAACACTTATCATAAGAAATTCATAGTCAAGGACCAAGAAATGCAACAGATTTCATGATCAGACAGAAAGGAACTTGATAACATTCTAAATATGCTGACTACATAATTAGAAACAAATTATGAGTTCTTGAAAAATAATTTATAATAACAACTTAAGAAGATCAGCAGCACACAGAGACACATGACATGTGTATGGTATGTAGCTTTTATGTGTAATGTTATTTTTTGTTGGTGATCCATGTCCACAGTGATCATGGAAAACACTGGCTCTTGATATCTGTCTACCTCCCCCCTGACTGCAGTACCCTGAAGATCAACTTTCTTACTTTATTTGTTTTCTGTGGACCAAACTAAATGTAAAATTCCTACAAGTAAGGGTAGGAGCAGAAAGAGGTTGTGCTTGTAATGAAACCCTAACTTCTAGTGGTTACTCTTGATTGGCTTAAGACAGCCCTAAATCAATAGTAAAGCTCCCTTTTAGGTGTATCTGATAGAGTTATAGGGACATGACTTTGATTGCTGGTCCCTTTCTTCCTGGGATTTTCTGCCACTAGGAAGCCATGGTTGGGCATCTTTTCTCCACTGTGCCCTTCTGCCATGATGTTCCTGTCTTTGAGGCAAGTGACTATATACTGAAACCATGAAATGAAAGAAATGTGTTCTCCTTTCAGCTGTTTACATCAGGTATTATCCTCAGCAACACAAAGATGATTAATGTATTATCTAATCATCTTATGGCTACTAAAAGCACAGGACAGGGTCTAGGACCTTTTCCTAACTGCCATGTGGGAAAAGGAGGTTCCTGGAGTTATTTCTGATATAAGTCTGCACTACCAAGGTAGGTTGGCCACAAGAACAAAAATTAAAATATGCAGTTCCACAAACACTAGACCATGAGAAAGACTAGAGAAACAAATTTTAAGTATTAAAATTATGTTATTCAAGGGCCAGCAGGATGGCTCAGTGGTCTGAAGCGCCTGCTTGGGAAAGCTTAGGTGGCTACAAGGACTGCGGTTCGATCCCTGGCACCACATGCTGTGACAGCCCCGCCCCCAGGGCAGGCTGAGCCAGCCATAAAAATAAAAAAAAAATTATGTCAATCAACAGTGTACATTATTATATGTCCAAAAGTGGTGCTACAAGACCAACAGCCCAATGTTCATCAACTGCACTTTCGAATTTACACATCCATGCAATTGAATTCTAACTACTAAGGCAGCAAAGGATGAGACAGACTCACCTATAAAATACTACTGACAAAAATATATACTCTGAATCTTACTATGATTATAGAAAACATAAATAGAGGAGCAAGTGAAATAAAAACATAGGTTAAGTGAAACTTGCACTTTCACTGACATGCAATTTCAGCAGTGCACACAGATTTACAAATTGACTTATTCACTCCAAGGTTACTATTATAAGCATTTCAAATTATCAGAATGAAATCATTGCAGTAAATTCGCACAAATACCACAGACCCACTTCTGTAGTGGTGGTAGCAAACCCATGGCAATGCACACCCCGGCAGACTATCTGCATTATTGAAAGCTCTAAAAGTTTTGCCATGGCTTTTCTATGGTTTTACAATGAGTACACTCTACCTTTAAAATAATTTCCTATCTTATATAAGAAAACAGCAAGCTTGCTGCCTTCTAGATACATCTTCAAAGTCTTGAGAACTTTAAGTTATACTTTATTAGGTTACTTGGTTTGAACCCCACATAAAAGGCTTCAACATAACCTAAACACTTATTGCACTTGATTGTCCTGGTTACTATTTCAATTTTGTTTCTGCTGCTCTACACATTGCTGCTTTGTCTTATATCTAGATGTACCCCAAAGCCTCATATACTCATAAGTGGGGCTTTTGGGAGTGACTGGGTCATGAATACGTGATACTGGATCATGGAGATATGACACCTCAGTCCACTGCTTGGCTTACCATAGTTCTAGCTGTAGCGATGGACTTATGTGGAGAGAAGACCCACCCAGGCTGTGGGTGGCACCAGACAATAGATTTGCAGCCTAGATGGAATCAAAAGGGAAAGAAGAAGGGAGTCTTGCTGCTCCCTGCCTGCCATGCCATGAGCTCTTTCTTCTCTGCCATGTCACCCAGCCTTGGAGCCAGCAATCAACTGAAACTCTACAAACTATGAGTAAAAATAAACCTCTGTTTCCATTGGTTCTTATCAGATGTTGTGCTCTAGCATTGAGAAAGTAACTAAGACAATGTTGGAGCTGTGACAAAACAACACATGCAGACTACACTTTTTTTTTTTAATTTATTTTATTTTTTTCTTGTTTCAGAACCTTTGTTTATTGACTCATTTTTATGGCCGGCTCAACCCACCCCGAGGGCAGGCCTGGTGCAGCATGTGGTGCCGGGGATCGAACCGCGGTCCCTGCAGCCGCCCAAGCTTTCCCAAGCAGGCGCTTTAGACCACTGAGCCATCCCGCCAGGCCCCCAGACTACACTTTTAGGTAAAGAAAAATATTATTACTCAACATAAGACTACCATACTCTAAAATGTGAAACAAAGGAAAATAAGTAGAATTATCTGGAGGGAGATAAAGAAAGAAAATTTTGCAAAATATAAGCTATGCCATTTTCTCCAAAACTGAAAAACATTTCTATACAGTCGAGTTTGGTAGCTATCATAGCTGAGATAAGGGCCGGCTAAGGTTCCACTTTCATGGCAGTTCAGTGGCAGTCAAGGGCTGGCTTGGTGAAATGCTTTTAGAAGTTACTTGGATACTTTTAGGAGGCTCTTGGTGTCCAGGCAAACAGCACTATGCTTTAGCCTAACCTCACACATTTATATTACTGGGAGGTACCTGGATTGGCCTTCTAGCTTTAAACATCAGTTCTACCTAGCTAGAGTAACCCTAGTTACCCCAAGTTTGGTCCTTCTCCTCTGATTCCTCCTTCCTCCTACCAACTCATCAAACTCTCCTTTTGTGAGCTGAGAAACATTCTATCAGCTCAGACATCTCAGCAAAGGTTCTGCAAACCTCCCAAGCACTTCCCTTCACACTGTCCTTGTGGAAAACTTATCAAAATCTTGCTATTTACTACTTACTTACAGTCATGTTATTTTATGTTAAAAAAAAAAAGTGTTCCATGATCAAAAAGACTTAGACAACATGCCATGTTACATTCCAAGTCTTGGAAATTTCCAAATTCCCCAGTGAATAAATTTACTTATATTTGTTTAACTCAATGGGGATCTAATATATTTGATTTTGAAGATCCTTTTCTTTACAATATCTGTTAATATGACAAAGAAACTATATTCTGAGGAGCACAGTGGGAAGCATTACAATAAAAGGCAGTTAATAATCACAGATAAAAGACAATTTAAAAGGTGCTCAGAAGCAGATTAATGGCAATTAAAAGGGAAAGACTGTAAGAAAACCACTGGGCTCTTCAACCTTTTCATGCTTAGGAGTTTATCAGAGAATTATAGAACATTCTGGATCAGTTTTCCTTATATTTTCTGATCATATAAAGCCAAGAGGAGTTGAAAAAAAAAAAAAAAAACATGAGACAGTTGTGATTCCAGAAAATTCGGACAAGGTTGGAGTTGATTCTATGTAAATAAATGGGAATTCAGTGGAAAAAGTATGTAAAACCTTCAATTCTCCCAGAAATGTCTGTACAGGAAAGAATACAGAAGACACAACTTGGCAGCACTGATGAAAGTAATCGGGGATTTTCATCAAAGCTAAGTTCAGTTAATAGAATTATGAGACCAGAAAGAACATTATTATAATTGTAGGCTGCCCAAGTTGCCAGCATTCCATCTAAAGAAACGCCCCTCTCTCCTGCTGCTGCATGCTTGCCAGACCACATCTGGTGCTGCATTCAGATCATGTATTAACGCTAAGAAAGAAACTGACCAGATAGAACCTTCCAGTGTACTAGTGGCATCTATTCTGAAGGCAAACACAACAGTGAGAACATGGGGTGATTTCAAACACCTGGGGACTTGTGAGGCAATGTGGCACTCAACTTGTTTTAAGCATACAGTGTAGAGATGCTCATAACCATTGTGTGCAAAGATTAAAAGGCTTGTTCCAAAAGACTAGCAAAACTTGTTAGTAGTATGTCACCAAGGAAATGCAAGGATCAGATGCAGCATAAGACTAGATAACCTCTGATCACGCTGCCAGCACTGAGACCCTGTGATACCAACGGAAGCCAGGCCTGCGGTGACATGTCTGCAGTTGTGGCTACTAGGAAGGCAGAGGACCATTGGAGCCTAGGAATTTAAACCAATTCTGGGCAACACAACAAGACTCAAGCTCAACAATAAGTAAGTATATAAAATAGGAGCAGAGGTGACATCACCCTGGGCAGACAATACTTTCAAAGACAACTCAACATGCACCATTTGGAAATAGGTACCTCAAGGACTGTGGCAGCCAGAAACCAAGCACTGACTCAAGAGAGCTAACTACTCAATTTTCAGAAGCTTTCAAGCCTCCTGTTAAACACAGCCATTATTAAAACTTCAACAACATAAATTTATTATAAAATAAATTATATTTTTAAATGTATTGAATGAATATCACGTCTTGATGTCACTGTAACTTGAAATGGACCCTGGTGGGATATGTGTACATATATTTTTAGCTCCTCAATTTGTAAGCTCCACTTTGAATGGCTGAACGCCTCTTATCAGCACTCCACATTGGCAACATATTCACTTATAAAATATTTACGAAGCTCCCCCATGGACACTTGAAGCCACATGGCACTGAGGGAGGAATAAGCAATCTCCCTCAAGCAATGGGAAAAGCAGGCACAGGGAGCAGTGTCTCAGCCCTCTCAGGGGTCTGCCTTCTCATTCAAGTGTGGCCTGTGCACAGCAGGGTGCTCTGCAGCCTTTCTAAGAAGCCATGTGAATCAGTTTGTGTTGGGAAATTACCCAGTCCACATAAAGACTGTTACGAGACGTAGAGATGCGGTACGAGGTACCAACTTGAATTCAGAGGGTTGCATTTGGTGCACAGGTGTATTACTTAACAGCCTCAACTGTGCTGGCACCAAACACAAAGAAGTTGCTCTCGAGACAAAGCTGGATCATGAGGCAGCAGGTGTGGCCACAGGTGGCGAGCAGAAGACAGCAGCTGGCACAGTGGCAGCCACGAGAGAATACTGGAGCACCTCCTGCAAAGGGTGTGATTCCATAGGCAGCCTGTTTGGATCAGCTCAATCTCTGTTCTAGCAGAACTACTGCCAGTTGATAAGGTGCCGGCCTTATCACTGGGGTCACTTTAAAGCATGCTTTCTTTTTAAAAATCTTTTTCTTTTTATTTATTTATATGGTACAGGGTCTCACTATATGGCTCAGACTCATAGTGATCCTCCTGTCTCAGCCTCCTCAGTGCTGAGATTATAGACTTACACCACCATGTCTGCTTTTGGTCGCCAGCGCAGTGTAGCTGGGGGTCCGGGACTTCATAGCGTGTGGTACTGGGGATCAAACTCAGGTCCTTATGCCTGCCAGGCAGGCACTTAGACTGCTGATCTATCTCCCCAGCCTCACAGCATGCTTCTCATCTGGGGGTGATCATGCTTCCTCCAGAATACTTGGCAAAGTCTAGTCATGTGTGGTTATGAAAACTGAGTGCAACTAGCATTGGATAGGTAAAGGCCAGGGGCACTGGGTGTGTTCACTGTCCAGCCAGGTCAGCCCCTCAACAGACATAGAATCAGCCCAAAGCATCAGTACTGGCAAGGAGATGCCCTCCTCCATAGCCTCTCGCAGCTGCCTGATTGGATATCTATTATTTACAACCAGTCAGAAGCCAGCCAAGACCCAGAGACTCTGCCTTCACTAGAAACCATGGCCACAGACTCCACACCAAGGTTTATGGGAGCCAGCCAGGATCCTTAAAATTGACTGGCAGGAAGGTAGCCTGGGGTGGGGTTAAAAATAAAACGCTGCCTAACAACTGGCCACAACCATCTCTCCTCAGATAAATCATCACATTGGTGTCACCAGTATTTCTGTAAAGTATCACAATCCTAAGTAGAGAACTTTTTTTAAAAAGCTTTCATTTCTTAGAAAAAAAAAAAAAAAAAGAGAGAAAGGGAAATTTTAAAAAATACCCTCACATACCCACTTCTCTGCATTAGCATGGAGCTATTTTAGAAGTTGTGGTAAGTGAACTGGAATTAGGAGTTCAAATACCAATTAGCATTCTAGCTTTAAATCCATTAGCATTGGCCACAGTTGGCTGCAGGCTATGTTTTTTTAACTTTTAATTCTCTTGGAGTCTTCAGTCTGCTTATCTGACACTATTAGTCCTTCCCAAAAGCTTAGAGCCTATTTATTTCTCTAAATAGTATAGCCTATGTCATGAGGATGACCCCTAGCCTGGTAAGACATAATAAATACTTTATTAGTTAATTGAGTAAAAAAGAATTTTAAGAGACCCTTATACATGGGGCCTTTCCATCCTTGCCAGAGCTGACAGAAGTTAGGGCATACCAAAAACCAATGGCCACCCACAATGTAATTTTTAAGATATTAATATTCAAAAATATTTGATGTTTACAATTTACTCCCTGCTCTTTCAGTAATATGAGACCACTGGAACAAAGGATGCTTCTGAATGACAACAAGTGTTTTTTATGAAAAAGCCACCAATCACCATACAGTTTATTCTCCTGTTCTGACTTCATCTTTCACCCCAGAATGTCCAGGAAGCTGTTTTCCAGCTTCAGCCACTCTTCTGCCAAAATCCTAGAGGCCTTGGCGAAAAGGAGCACAACTGTGGTAGGTAGCAGCAGAGGTGGACACACGCAGCATCGCACATAAACAGCAGTGGAAGTAGAAAGATATCAAGCAAGATGGGGACCAAATGGCCAGGAATGAGCAGATAACTCAGAAAGTAGAGACTAAAGGCAAAGTTGTCCAAACCAGCAGCACATGGGTAAATAGGATGCAAATGTGATGGCAAAATCCATGGAAAATCTGAAGTAGGAGATAAGGTACTAAAATCAAAGCCAGGCCAGCCAAAATGACAGCACAGACTCCAGATGTAACCATGCATGCTCACTCTGGGAAAATCTGGGTAAATATGACCTGCGGAGGACTTGCTTCTACACAAAGCAAAGGTCCCTTGGGCCGTCCTTCTCCAAATTTCTCCAGCAATAATGAAGGGGTTGTGTCTTTCCTACAGCAAGACACTGGATATATTTGTAGGTTACAGAACAAGTATCATTTATGAGCCAAAATTTTAAATATAGTAACCGAGTGGGTATAACACATTGTGTTCCTTCTGTTGCTAAATATACACGGTGACAAATATAAAACATGAGTATGGAACTGATTTATTCACAAGAATTTTTTTCCAAATCACAATGTAATCCCTTGCAAAGTTTGTTAACATTAGTGTCTTCAAACCCTATTTTCTTAATGTTCTCATTATTTTATATTAGACATTTAAAATGGCCACTACAATTAATCAGTACAGAAATGGGAGAATGGATAATGTAATTGCCTGAGTATAACTACCCAAAGCTCAAGGTGGGGCCAACAACTCTTTCTCTCACATTAGTGAAACCACTAACTGATGCCTAAACACAGGAATCAGAGTTCTCCAAAACGGTTTCTACTTGAAACAAACTATCAGACCTCTTATGTAGATGACACCAGTAATACAGACTCAGCAGTCAACACTATCTCGATGAGTCTTGTATACAAACTGCAAAAGCCTAAGCTAAAAAAAAGCATTCCTTTAAATAACAAATGGGGCACGCATGCGTGTGTGTGTATGTGTGTGTGTGTGTGTGTGCGCGCGCGCGCGCGCGTGCACGCGCATGTGCGTACACATGTGTGAGCCCCTAAGCATATGTGTGTATACAAGTGTGTTGGAGATTGAACTCTGGGCCTTGTGCATGCTGGGAAAGCTCTCCACTACTAAGCTACTTCTCTAGTGCTCAAATTACTGACTTGAACAAGTATAAAAAAAATTAAATGTCACATAATCCACAGGACAATTGGAACATGCGAGAAGATAGAGTAATAAACAGTCAGATTTCTTTGAGCTTACCAAAAGACTTTGTTCCTATATAGTTGCTTTAGTAATACAAAACAAAAAAAAATTGTGCTCCAGTGGAAAACTGCGTATTGCCTATACTACACTTTTCCTATCTCATTATGTTCCTCTGAGATCTATTTTATGACTATAAATTGTAAATAACAGTAAAACAAAAATAGCTCTTGTCTACAGACATGCAATTTTAGACTTTCCTTGATCACTGTGAAAAATTCAACTTGGCCTCCATTTATATATAAATTTCCATTTTCCTGGGCCACAAATATACAGCTCTTAACTTTCTTTTGAACTTGTTATAACCTATTAATAGTATCTTTAACAATTTAAATAAAATATTTAACATGTTTATTTTACTTCTGCATGGAAATGATGATTTTACCTTTTGAAAAATGTATCTTTTAACAATTTTTTGTCCTATTTTATTTTATTATGTATTTAGCGTATTGTCTACAGGGTCTCACTACACAGATCAGCCTCCTCTTGTTTTCAGCCTCCAAAATGCTGGGATTACAGGTGTGCACCACCATGCCCAGTCTCTTAACAATAATTTTTGAAGGAAAAGAAAAAAGATTGTTTTTGAAATATGGGGTCAAATGTTGTTTTTTGCCATTAACATTTCCTTGGTTCTGCCACTGGGCTGACGCTAAATACACTTGGTGCCCAGAAAACTCCAGGGCTTTTGGACCTCAAGGCAATGATGAAGACCAGGTTGGACACTGACCAGGAGGCACTCTGGCAGTGAGGCAGCCCTTTACCAAGCACCTCCACAAAGGGACACAGGGTTAACCTAAAGTTAAAGCTCTTGCTAGAGAAGAGGGGGAAAAAGAAACCCCTGGGCAGCCTGGCAGGACCAGGGTCATCCTGCTGGGCATAGGTTTTTCTTGTAGCTTCACAACACATGGCACCTGTCCACTCTGCCAGCAACAGATCCCACTGGGCAATCAACGCTTATTCCATGAGAACAACATGTGGCATCACTTCTCTGTCCATGCATGTGTCTGCTGTGTTCATTCTTGGCTTTCAGGAATTCAACAACTTATTAATCTCATCATATCCTATAAATGTGAAAATAGCGTGAATGCTTAAAAAGCTAACAACACATGATCACAATTAAGCAAAAGTGGAGACTTGTAATAAATTGAAAATGATGAGAAAATGACATCTGATATACATAGGAGATGTATGTGATTGATTATAAAGTTCTGTCTGGGTCTTTGCTTGAGGACTGAAGATAGGATTAAGGGTTTTCTACTCAAAAAGTTGAAGGATTAAATGAATCAAACACAATGGAGTCTAATGTGTCATGGACTCTCACACACACAAATAAAATAGAACTCAGCCCTCTCAATCCAAAGATACCTTTTGCTGGAAGGATAAGCAAAAACTTTCAATCCAAAAAAGGTCAAAATAAATTTTACCACCAATGCATAGTATTGAGAACTTGATTGTAGAACCAAACTAATACCCAGAAAAGTATGCCGAGAAGTAGCTGAAATGTAGACCACTAGATAGTTTGTCCAGAAGAAAACTCTTTACAAGAACATAAAAGCCCTAGTTTCTGGATGGATATAATTTCTCAGGGCTACAGGTTGTTGAAAACATCCAGATGCACAGCATGTAGAGATGGGCTAAGCCACACTGACAGGCAAGCTGCTTAAACTCCTGGGAAACCATCAGTTTCTGCAGGAACAGGGCGGCAAGGTCAGGGGGATCCAGTCTGTCTGGTCAAATTTCTTTTATGTAGCTCACAAAAGCTTTGTTTGACATATATAATTTTTCTAGCCTTTCTTATTTGATCAACTTTCCCATTTTCTGTTATTTTACTGACTGCTTGGGGAAGGTCTACTAGCTAGCTTTAAAGAGAAGAGTCTTTTTCTCTTTTAGATTTCCTTAAATCCCATAGTTTGAGATGGTATAGTAAAGAGAAAATAAATCATTCACCAAAGCCCAAAATCTTGTAAGTGGCTGGGCAATTCCATGCTGGGTCCTGAAGGACAGAGGAAGTTCTTTACTCAGCCAAACAAATGTCCTCAGCCAGCTCCTGGAGTAGCAGCCAGCACCACTGATGACAGTGACATGCACTTCAAGGGGAGACATGGCCTTTCAATTTCCCTTCTGTAATGCTTACTATTGTATGGCTGTACATAGCTTTGTCCTTTCCTATTGCTTACAGATACACAATTCCTGTACTCTCACTGGAAAAAAACATGGCATGTGTACGGAAAGCGTATAGACTTTTACTCATCATTATCCTCTAAATAACACAGCATATGTGTATTGAGTAAGATAACTACATTTTCTTTTCTTTCCTTTTGTACCAGGAATTAAACTCAGGACCTTGTGCTTGCTAGGCAGGCACTGTGCCACTAAGCTTTATCCCCTAGCCCATAACTGAATTTTCTGTATAAAAATCCAAGAGTTTGGGCTGGTGAGACAGCTCAGCAGATTAAGTCCCTGCTTTGCAAGCTCAAGGACCAGGGTTCAGTCCACACTCCTGCATACCACATCAGCCCTGCCCCCAGGGGCAACTGAGCCAGTGGCAGAGTCTGGGCATGGTGGTACATACCTGTAATCCCAGTGCTGGAGAAAATGAGAACAGGAGGATCACTATGAGTCTGAGCTGTGGAGTGAGACCCTGTACCAAATACATACATGAAAAAAAGAAAAAATCCAGCGACTTGACCTATGCTCTTCATATGATAGTATAGAAGAATAGTGCAGTGTTATTGTTTTAAAGAATTAGTGACTTTTGTAAAGCTCCCCATTAAATGAAAGATAGGGTCTGTAATCTCTACCTAGAATAACCGCTGGTATGCCATAGACATATTCTCTCAATTATTAAATTTTTTATAGAAAAGTTTTATAATAGAATTTTTATGGAATTTTCTCTCAAAAATACATGTTTAAATAAATAATTTAAATAAAGGGAACAATTCACTGTGTGAACTATTACCCTACTAAAGGCATACCACAAATGTATTCATTTCCTGCAAGAAGTCTCTAATATTTTATAAATACAGTATAGATGGTATTTAGTTATTTTTAAGTAGCTTTGAACTAACTTAATGCTATTTAATCTTTTATCATATAGGCACTTATTTCTTGTATTTACTAAAACTTTGCTGTTAACTATAATTTTGATCTCTTATTATACTTGTTTGTAATCCATTGTACATATTCACGTGGCTATTGTTTGCTTCTGGGTAATATCTGTAACTTTCCCATGTTAGCTAACCCCCACCTCTATGCTTATACAACAAGGAAATTAGTAGGATGGTCAATAAAAGAAATAAAATGTAATATCTGTAAAAAAAAAATAAATAACACAGCATAACTACTATTTTCATACTGTTTACATTATGCTCTTATACACAATCTAAAGATGGTGCAGCACTCAAGAGGGTACGCATAGGTCATATGCAAATCCTTAACCATGGGATATGAAAGATTCAGTATCCATATCTACAATCTACATGAGTAAAAATCACAGCCCATGCCATGATGCTCAGAAATGAGGTAGAGTACACAGTCATGGCAGGAGCTCACTCACCAGTCAGCATGTGCCAGGACCTGTCCCCAAGGGTCACCTGACTCCACTGATAACCATTCTAGAAAGGCAGTTATTAAAGGGGCTTGTTTCCATTTGAACTTCATGTCCTCTGACTTTGCCTCCCAAATCCTTCAGTAACAAAATAACTTCGGTATCCCAAAGTTCATCTTGGATTCCTAGTACTTGTCAGCTTGTCTGGCCTGACTTTAAAGTGAAAAGATTAGGTGTGTGTGTGGTTTAAGAAAATCACTTTTATCTTCTGATCATATTTGATTTATAGGACACAACTGGAGTCTCAGAATGCCTCAGAGGGTAATACATACAAGTCACCTTCAATTGCTCCCAGAACTGACCTATGGAAATGGTAGTCAAGATAAGTGTTAATTACATGACATATTTAATTGTAACATGCTAAGGTTTATGAGTGAAGCTACCATAGAAACTTCTCTGACTCGCTATGTCGAGAAACATACAATAATAAGAACTCTGACAGAGAAGGCTAAGTATGGTGGTAGAGAGAGATGATGCTGAGAGATTCGGGGGTGGAGTGAGGAGTGCCTTTCCTTACACAAGAACAAAAATATAGCATCCAAAAGACTACCCTTCTTTTTTTTTTTTTTTTTTTTCAGAACCAGGGATTGAACTCAGGACCTTGCAATTTCCAGGCAGGCACTTGTGCCCCTGAACTATCTCCCCAGCCCAAGACTACTCTTCTAAAGCCTGAACTATTGATGTTCAAATTAACAGACATTGTTTGGGCACTCCTGACACATAAGGCCTACATTTATGAAACAGGCCTTCATAGCAAAGATGAATTTAGTAATATCATTAAAAGGCAGAATCTGAGGAAAAGTAAAGGGTTCATTTCAACAATCATACATGGCAACTAAAGTCAAAATGGAATCTCCAGAGGCAACAACATCAGAAGCATCACGGCAGCTCCACACAACTCTAGAATCCAATAAATTACAAAATGGAAGTACAAATGCTCCCTCAAATTAGTACCTTTAATTACATTTTTCTCATGTATTCTACTGCTGGGATATTAGGCTATTACACTATGCTTCAAGCTATGAATTCACCTGCTAAGTGACTACAGAGTTCGACAGATAAAAAGGTAAAAATTACATTTCAGGTTCTTTGAAGTATCTTAAAGCTTAGGGGATTTTTTAGTCTTCAAATACAGATGAAGAAATGAATGCCTTCCTCCCCAAATTGTTTCCATTGAAATAGAAGTCAAGGAACAGAGGTCAAGTAGGGATCTCATTGGAAAGAAGCTGGAGAAAAAGAAATCCTGCTCTTTAGCTCAGTTCCTCCTCCTGGTGGTCACAAAGGGGAGGTGCCTGTCACCAAGTGCCATTTCCTCAAGGAATCTAAATGACTTGTAGAGGTTGCTAGAAGGAAGGGATGATGCCCGTAGAGAGGGCTCAATTTGTAAGTGATTTCCACTGCAACATCTCACTCTTCTGAATTTTCCTCATTTTAAAAAGTCATCTTCTAAAGTAGTATTTTCGATTACAAGATTGCTGAACAAATTGCCAAAGCAAGCAATAACTATCAATGTTTAAGAATCAGGCATGTGCATGCATAACAGGCATTTCAGCACAAAATCATCAGAGTCTGGGTGTTAAATACCATGGTGCATTAAACCACTGCTCAGAACTTCACCCATCTCCACCAACCAGAGAGAGTGAGGATGCTTCTATGTTTCACCATCACACACTGGGCTTCAGCCTGCAGCCCAGACTGACTCATACATTGTTTTCACATCCTCGGCTTCCATCAAACCTCCAAGTAATGTTTATAACATGGTACGATGGAACTAAGATATTTTCATGATAGGTTGGGGATAGTTTCTACTCACAATAGTAGATGGATGTTATTTGAACGTCTAGTGAGCTTCCCCTTCAGCAGGAAATGCCCCCCTGCATTGCAAAGCAGTCCAGATTCTGGCTTGTTTCCCCACCAGCTCGCTGCCTAATTCTGTGGATGAGACATGTCCTCCCCTGCCTGACATTCAGATATTGTTTTGGTTAATGCCATGTAGTTGGTTTTGCTCAATTACGAAGCAATCAGAAGCACAGCAGGTTGTTACAGCCTCCTACACATTCTCTGGATGAACTAGAAGAGTTCAGCAAATCTCTTGCTGAGTCTATACCCTTCTCTTCAAAAATCCCCAGCTGATGAAAGCACAGAATCCCTAAGGTAAGAAAGAGAAATGGTATATTTGAAGTAACATCTTCTTAATGATCATTTGTCCTTGGTCCTTTGGACAGCAGGGATATTAGACAACTGTCACTATTAGACAACTAAAAGTACTAGAGCCAAACTGTTTTATATTCATATGACTGGAATGGTTTCACATGCATGTACAGAGGTGCTCATAAGCCACATTGCTGTTTGGTCTTCCAAGAAGGTAATGTCTTCCATTTCATTTAAGTAACATTTATAATATCTCATTTTGCTTTCTTTGTACAAACTGCTTGCATGTGTCATCTTACATAATTGAACGTTACCACCCCCTTAATATATGTACTCTTTCTATTGATGTGTGGCTTGATAGATAAAAAACACATAGCATAAGTGAAAATCTGCATTAGTGGGAAATACGTTTTACATGATAAATTTATGTTGGCAAAGTAGTTCAAGGGTTTTTTAATTGAACCCCGGGCCTTTATAGTAAGCTACTTACCTGGCCCATCATTTAGAGACAGGATCTTGCCAAGTTGCCCAGGCCAGGCTCACTAAAGCCTCTTCTTAAGCCATAGGTAAAGTTTTCAAACTCAAGGCCATGATTAACATTTATTTCCACTCCTAATTGACAAAGAAATCCCTCTAAGTTGGTCACCTGCTCATATTATGAAAAAGATACTTTTACTTCCATTTACTTCATACATCAATCATTTTCATGTACTTAGAGTGTAAATAAGGACCTCAGCAAATAGCTACTGTGCCTTTTTGACTCTAGCTAACCTCTAAGATGACTACCTATGTTACCATTAATTATTATCAGTGAACAATAGTGGTCAGGTTCTCGGGTCAGTGGCTAATACCCAAATGGTAAACATCTGCTATTCAACCTAAACTTCTTTTCAGGAATAAGTAGAAGAACAAGCAATCGTCCTACCTACATCACCTATGTATGGAGTCACTTGTCTGTCTCAAAGTGTCTGTAGTTCCGCTCTACCAGCTACCAGTGTACCTTCACCTACCTATTAACTCTTAGAAAGCCAGAGGTCAATTGAAGCCATTGAAATCAGGTTTTTATCCATTTTTTGCTAGAGCTTTTATTTTTCATCAGATGCTGGATTTTCCCCTACTGTGAATTTCTAAAAAGGTACCCCACCTTCAGAGGAAAAAAAATTTTTGACTAGTATTTACAGAAATTACAGTATTTTTCTTGATTGTCCCTTGCCACATCTGTGAATCTGTGTTACTGTTAAATATTAGCCTCACTAAAGTAGAAGTTCCACGAGGCTGGACACCAAGGCTGCCTCATTCATGAGCACATTCCTAGTACCTGGTGCAGTATCAGGACAATAGACAGAAGCAGACTCATTTGAACAGGAGAACTGACAAAGGCCTTTTGCCATTATTGCCCAGCACTCTTTGGAGGCATGAGAAACTTCAAAAAGGCCATGCCTGGGAAGGATCTGTCCAAGACTGTGTAAGATGTTAATGACAAACCTGAGATTACTTTGGATCCTTTATTTCCTATGTACATGCTCCACCCAGAGGCCACGCTACTGGTGAGAAGGGCACAGAAAACACTAATGGAAACACCTCTGGGTTGGCTACCTGATTCCCCCTGTTATTTATCAGGGGAATCCCGGAAACTGTTCCATAAACATTCTTGGTGTACATATACTTTATGTAAAACTCTAAGAATAGAACCTAAGACAGAGTTTTACAGCCATTACAAAGAACCAACTAATTCTTTCCCATAAAGGTCAAAATTTACTTTCATAGGTAAAATAACCAATATCAGCTATTTTTCCATAGCTTGGTGACTGCTCAATAAAATATCCTTTTTGATGATATATAAAGGCTTTTGTAGTATATTATTTAGGGTTTATCTTAAAGCAACTATTTTTAAAAATAGAATTCATCTTGAGCTCAAAACAAAAGGAAATGTGGATTATCATGGGGGACATAATGATTGAAAACTAGACTATAGTATCCCTGATGCATCCTTAGGACACACTAAGATAGCTAGCCTGGGCCTTGTGAGACCCTGAACACCCTACAGACCCTGTACCAAATACATAACAAAAAAGAAAACTAAACTGCAGTGATAAGTGCCCAATAATAAATTTATTATAAATATTAAGATAGGTAATTATCAATTGCAGTCCAATGAATCATTTTGAAAGTTTGAAAATGATTCAGATAATTAGTCTTTTTGTAAATTTCAAAGTATTTATGAACTTTAAATTACCATTAAATTTAAAAATAAACCTTTTAGGACGCTCACGCTTTTTTTTTTTTTTTCTTTTCTTTTCTTTTGGCAGTACCAGTGATTGAACACAAGGTCTTACATAGGCCAGGTAAATCCTCTACCACTGAGGTACATCCCCATCACTTTTCCTTCTGCTTTGAGACAGGGTCTTGCTAAGCTGCCAAGGCTAACTGCAAATTTTCAATCTTCTTTCCTTATTTCTCAAGTCTCAGGAGCCTATGTGTACAGTGCCACCACACCACACTCCTTAAAAGCCCCCATTCTTCTTCTCCCACATGTCAACTGAAGTATCAAAAGTGCTCTCTGTAATTTTTATAAAAATAATTTAGAGCACTAATATAAGTATCTATAAAGCACCAGTCTTCATTGATATAGCAGTAAAAGAATTAATGAGTCTGATTATCTGTAGGAATGGTCTATGGGGATATTCATTTAATTAAACTTAGTATTGTATCAAAGACCTGCTTCTCATAAGGCATTTGATTCTGAACAAGATACATATTAATTCTCTAGCCTTAGTTTTCTCATCTGTAGAATCAAATAACACCTAAGAAGAAGAATAGCACTTAGTACTTAATGCATACTAATGTGCCAGGCCTTTTACATTATCACCCTATGAAAAAGTTATTATTGGCCTTGGGCAGGTTGGGGGACTGAGCCAGAAAGAAGTTTGCTAATTTTACTAAGGTTACATAGTTATTTTTAGTAGCAAATTCATGATTCCAATCCAGAATTATCCAGATCCAAAATCAACATTCTCCAACCCTTTATAGTCTTTGGTCTTTTGATTACTTCAGGGGTGGCATGAATCCTGACCTTCAGTATATTAGTCACCTTGAGTCTCAGCCTCCTCATCTATAAAAGGAGGTTACTAGTACTTAATTCTCTAGGTAGTTATGCAGATTTAAGAGTGGATCTGCTACAATTACAAGCCTTACAGTGAAGACTTTGTCATCCATCTCCCGCAGAAGTTCCTTCCTGTGTACAGATTTCAAAAATCTATAAATTTTATAATTTCCTTATAGCCTACCTGGATAAGCCTCCTTGGGACAGAGACCTAGCAAAAGTGATTATGGTGAACCCAAACAACCCCGCTTTACTTCTCAGCTATCAAGTCCTTGGCTCTGTGGCGACAACTGTCAACAAGAGTGTCAACTTCAAGGGTTGGGCATCTGTCCACAGGAACTGAGCTGCGGTCACAGACTTGCCTTGCTCTGCCTCACCAACAAATGTCTGGGTGACAACTCTTAGTCACTGCAAGCCAAAGGTAGAGCCAACCCAGGTGGGAAATGCTGGATCTCCTCTTTAATCCTCTTGGCCTGCCTGCTCATTCCCTAAGACAATACTTCACTGACAACACTTCAACATCACTTGTTTTCTCCAGGACACTGCTTTCAACAGAATGCCTTGATTCTGATGCATCTGGTGAGTCCACAAGCAGAAAGGATTGTGTCTACAAGCATGGTCTACCAGTGAGAAGCCTGTTTGCTTCTGTGTCTCAGAAGGCACACCGTCAAGCATTACCTTACATGTATCCAGGTAAAACTTGATGTGATATGGAACTCTAATAGTGGCAAGAAAGTGAAGTAGTTCTTACACAAAAAAGGGGGCCCCAAGAAAAATCACCATTTATTATTAATTACCGTGTTCAAATGAACAACAGTCCCAAATAGTCATCTTTGGTAAACAGAATGGAATTCTTATCTTCCAGATTACAAGTTAGACTTCAGTAATAACCAGCCCACATTTGACACCGCGAAGCAATAATATCTCCTCAGAATATAGACCTCAGGGTCATAGAGGTCACTTTTCTCCTTTCTACCAAAGTTGGCTAGCCTCCTATTGAACACCAGCCATGTTTCAGATAGATAGCAAAGGTACTTTATACAAAAAATTGCTAATCTCATGAAGAGGTAGTTATCAAATGGTTCCTCTGCTAAAGAAACTGAGGTCATAAATAAAAGTAAAATAAAGGAGATGTGTAATAAAAAATGAGACTGGTTGGAGATATGGGAAGGGTCAAGCAAAGATAGGCAAGTTGAAGGGATCAAAAATGATCAAGATACACTACATACATGTACCAGTTTCTAACATAAATGTAACTGTTATGTTTTGCATACACTCATAAAAATTTTTAAACACTGGACTTCAGTGTGTGAGTACAACACCAACTGTCTGGGGAATTTAAACAAGAGTCTTCTGTGAGTTAATTCCTTTACCTTTCTTGAATACCCAACTTTGGATATCTTTCCAGCATGAAATAACCAAGAATGAGACCTACAATGTCAAATGCAGACATTTCATTTTCCTGTTAACTAATATGTCTTCTCTATGAAAGTCTTCAATTAAAACTATCATCAACAGAATATGAATAGTATTTTTTTATGCTGTACAACCTAGAGTCGTTATGGTATTTAAAATTTCTAAGCATGGTTTAGATCCACCAAAACAAGTCTTGTGTGGAAATAAAATCACAGAATATAAGGAAATAAGGAACTGACCTTTCCTATCCTATGCCACTTTAAAATGGGAATATGTTCTAAGAATTGTTTTTAGAAGATTTCGTCACTAGACAAACATCACACAGTACACATATACAAACTAAGGTGGCCTGATGTCCTGAGGCCACAACAACTCTAGCACCATTATCATCCATGTAACTTGTGAGTCACTGGAACATCCTTGTGTAGCCCAGGCCTATACAAGTCCCTAAGAACCACATCTTTGACCATTAAAAAAAGTGCAAGCGACTCAGTCTCTACACATAATGACCAAAAAAACCAAAGTATTCATAAATGCATTAGTAGCATTTATCTGAAAAACACCTCAAGAGCCATGGGATTTATGGCTTATATCATAGAATCTATCTACAGGTGACCATCAAGCCTCAGAGAACTATGAACGAAGATTTAGCCATTCTGGGGGAAGGGGTTTGATTCACAGAGGTTTTGCTTCTCTGTCCTGCTAGTCTCAGGAATAGCCTCCTTGGGACACAGAGGTTATCATCAATAGAGTTACCTAAAACCACCCAGAAAGAAAAATGGTAAAAATATGAGCCTTTTCTGAGAAATCATTAAGGATAGTTTGTAACACAAAGACCAAGATACAGAAGTAATTTCCTTTTAGTCTTCATCTTTCACTGTGGAATAGGAAAGAGAATTTTTTTGATAGAGTGGGGAAGAAAGCAAAGCAGTGTATGTGTTATCTAACATAATTGTGTATCAAAGGATAAACAGAAACATGCATTAGTGCAATATTACCAGAATCTAACAATTCTATAGTCCTTTTCACCAGACATTAATTTTGTAAAACTGAAGAATACTTTTCAGTCTGTGAATCTAAGCCTTTGCCTTCACACATCATCTTGCCCCTATTTTCCATGGTAATTCTCTCCATCTCTTTTGCTTTCCTTACCAGACCTTGGTATGCTGCTTACAATAATATCTGAGGCTTTATTTGCTATCCCTTTGACTGAAACATGTTGATTTTATTAAAGCAAGTTGGGTCTGCATTCTTTCTTTACTGCTATTACAGGTAGACTTGACAGACACGGGACTTTTGATTTCAAATACACTGCTATGGAAGAGACCTTGTTAATAAGTTCCATTTTACCTGCTGGGCAGTTACACTCTGAAGGTGCTTCTCTTGCGATTCTTATTTTAGCCATATGTTCATAGGATTTCTGTAGGAAGAAAAGAGGCATAAACAGTATTCAGTAGCACTATAGTGGAATGAATTCCATGGGGACTCTGGCCACATGCCTGATTCACCAGCATTTCAGAGCTTGCATGACTAGCATTTACATATGTACTTGGATCTTAGTCAAAAGGTAACTGTACCCAAGCACTAAAAAAAGAAAATGACCAGTGATAGGGTAGCAAGATTGCTGGATTTGTCTACCATCTTTCCCCATTCAGCCTCACCACCCTCTCCCTTGGCTGGCCTAGACATAAGCAGTCAGTACCAAAACCTGGCACTAATTTGTGCACTTCTAGGTAAACTGAGATCCAGCAACAACATATTGTGCCGCCACTGCTGCCAAACAGACTCTGTTGAAAAAGCAACTTTCAACACTCCCCAACTCTACCCTAAAGCCATCCTTAAGCATCAAGCAGATTCTTTTCAATTCTCACCTCCAACAGCTCTGCATTCACAAGTATCAGGCATTGCACCAAAAATAAAGCTACTTTGTTAAATTTTTTAACTTTTAATATGAAAAGGCTCAATGGGTGAAAATGTGGATTTTAAATCACATATAGGATTACTTTGCTGTTAAGAGCAATCGCCTTTTGTGTATTAATAACACCTCTAGCTCTAACCTCCATATAAGATGTGAAGCACTTAACAGATGCTATCTCTGCAAGGAATATTGTCCATACAACTGAGAAAGAGTCACAGGAGACTCCAGAGAACTAGAGACAGAATGTCCCCTGCCATCCTGGCCACTTCTCTTCCCCTTCACCCCTCCATCTATGTTTAGCAGACAAACGTTAAGGCGGAGGGGGGACGATGACAGACTTAGTGGTGTCAAGAGACATGCATTTGTACAAACACACACCACATGCGCCTGACACAGCTGCACACAGGCAAACCAGGTGTGCACACATAGGGGCTCTTAGGCTGCTCCTGCATCCAGACTCCTGTGGAACACGTTACCCACGTGCAAATTACCCCAATCTCGCACACCTGAGCCAGAAGGCGCTCCACTTTCTCTTGCACCATGGCCTTCAGCTGATCCAGGGTGTCAGGCAGCAGATGGATGGAGGGGGCATCTTTGGCGGATTCCAGCGCGGCGACCCTCGCCTGGAGGTCACAGGTTTTCACCCCGAGGTACAGACACGAAGTCAGCGCGACCACGGACAGGAGGGCAGCGAGGGCGGCGCACGGGGGCGCGGCACGGGTACAGTGCCGGGCTGAGGGGTCTGCGGACCCTGACTCCCGCACGATGCCCTTCCCTGCGGGCTTCTTTGGCAGCATCACGGCGGGGGTGGTGGGCTGGGCTGCGCCTTGCCCCTCAGGCACCCGCGAGGATCTCAAGAGTAGCGCGAGGACGATTCCTGTGAAGTTCGTTCCTGCGACTGCAGGCGCTGCGGTGGACCGGCGCGGGCTCAGTGCGGGGACCCGTGCGCGAGGAGCATCCTGCGGCGCGGGACGAAGGCACACGTGCACGAGGCCCTCCTGGCGGGGCCGGGACACCCGAACCTGTTGCTTCGCTTACTTTGCTTATATCTGTTGGCCGAGATTTGTCCACGCGAGACCTGTGTCCCACCTGGATGCAGATCCCAGAAAGCGCAGCCCACGAGGAGTGGCTAAGGGCTCTAAGATGGCCCGGGAGCGAGCACAAGGACCGAGGCTATCCGAAGTGTCTCTGGATCTTCGCGCGTGTAAGCCTTAAATACCCTTCTGGATCCTGGAGCGTGAGTGCATGTGGACGCCCCGCCCAGGCCCCGCCCCGCCTCTGGCCTTCTTAGCATAATATATTCACCTTCGCCCCACCCGCCCTGGATCCCGCGGGGTGGGAGCGGAGCGGGAGGTCCGTTATTAACATAATATATGTAAATACTATGGCTGGAGCAGCTGTCCTGATTGGACAAGAACTCTGCGCCCCTCCCCCCCACCAAATAACTTCTGCGTCCCGGATGGCCAGAGCCTGGGGGCCGTAGTGGGGTACGCATAGCGTGAGTGTCTGCAGGCCCCCACCACTGCATCCAGCCTAAAAGTGGGGCGCTACCTCCAGTAGTGCAGCCCATCACCCGGCTCTTCGGCCTCTAGTGACGCAGCTCCCGGACCCTCCTCCCTCGGTCCGACGTTGCTCAGCCGCCCCCGCCCAGCCGTGTGCTCCGGGTCCGGATGAGGGTGCTAATGCATTTTCCTGACTCCCTGCTTTGTAGACTTGAAAAAAAGGAGTGTTGGGGCACTCGCTTTTCTCCGGAGTTAGAGAAGAACTGAAAAATGAGGTCAATTTTTCCCCTTCTCTGTCTCTCCTGTGCGATTCCCTTTGGGTCAAATTACAGTCTCCAGAGGGATTTTTGCAAGATGCCAATAAGTAGCATTCTGCATCTACTTGACGGTGGGGGGGAATCGTAATGCCAACGGGGACTCCATAAAGCTCGAACGGCTTCCTCTTAAGAGATAGCACATATTCTCCTGACCCTAAGCTAACCTAAAGTCCTTGCTCATTATTTTAAGCATTCTACAAAATCCTGCACCAAGCTGATCCTTCACACCGCGTAAACAGATAACAGAACTGCTGGGTAGGAGAGTAAGGGAATTCCAGCAACATCCTTAAGGGATGAAACAGACAACACGTGGTGGAGAGACTCTGAATTTTGCTAGTTTCAAAGCCATACTCTCTTAACATTTGTATTACATAGCGTTTCATAAAGACCCAGAACATCAATCACCTAAACACATTTAAAGGTGGCAGACTCCACCCCAGGTCTTCTTAGAAGCTACTAGGACCAGCATGCACTCTGAAGGAGCCCTCCAGGTGACTTCCTGCACACTGTAAGTCTGAGAGCCCACTGGTATAACACTTTACAAAATACTTTAGGGCCTTTTAAAATTTGAAACTCACAACCCTGTGATCCAAATGAGTCACTGTGCCTGTTTTATATATAAACAAGTCACATTTTATCACAAATAAATATATTTCCTCATGTCAGGCCCATAACCCTGGGCAAACCATGCCAGCCACCAAAATCCAGTTTGGTGGCACACCCCTGTAATTCCAGCACTGGGGAGACTGAAACAGAAGGATCATTACAAGTCTAAGCTGCATAGTAAGACCTTGTACCAAATAAAAGATTTTTTGAAAAATTAATGCAGCTTCTATTATAGGACCCAAGCAATGAGCACAGATTTATCTGTATGTGTGTGTGTTGATTTAATCCAGGACTTCATTCTTGCTTTACCACTGGGCTATATCCCCAACCTGCTGCAAATGTTTTAATATGTCATCCATTTCTGATTTTCCAGCCACCTCCGTAAAATCTTCCTGCAAAATTTTTCTCTGCCTGTCCTCTGAAAGCTCTTGCACCCTATCTATCTCCTACCCTCCTCTCTTCCACACAGACTCACCACCCCAATGCCCCATGGCATCTTTACAATGAAGAGCAGAATCCAAACCTCCGAGGCCCAGCCCTACAGGGTCACCTGCCTGTAAGCCCTGCCATTCCCATGTCCCAATCAAAACTGCTGCTTAATCTACATCTCACCTCCAAATTCTGCTATTTTTCCTGTTTCCCATCTCAGTGTGGAGCTGGCATCCACCTTGAATCTCTAAGCCAAGAAAAATCACAGGTAGGTCCTGCCTCCTCTCCTGCCCGCCTTTTCTTCACTACCTAAGTTCCTCTGATAGTTCTCATTGTTCTTAGGATAAAAGCCACACACCTTGCAAGCCCCCCACCTCTGCCACTTGTGTGGACCTCCTGCACATTCTCCTCCCTCTCCTCCTTCCCAGCTTCTATGAAACATGCAGACAATGAACAACTTTTACTTTGCACAAGGCATCACTCTTACAATTTTAGTAAAAAGCCATTTTCTATCCTGACAATGATGACAGCAGGTTACATATTTAGCTTTCAGTGTGATGCTCATAGCATGCTCAGTGGAATCTGGCTACAAGAAAGTACATTATTAACTCATGCGTGTGCTTAGAACTGTCAGATCTTAGTAGAGAGATAGAGTTGGAATTTGTGGATTTGAGAACTTTATCCAGAGGATTAGATTTGCTTTATGTCTTTGGTGGGCACAATACCTCAGAAATGTACCAGCCGTTAGCACTAAGGTTTCAAACCCCAGTAGAATCTCTGCATCAAGCACAAAGAATGTGTGGATTAACAAAGATCGGGGGGCTTGAACCTGTGTTGGTCTGCAGATTCATCAGAGCACAGTTGTTATTTCGGCTTCTATGTGGAGAAGGATTCAAAAAAGGTAAAAATAGCACTTAAAAATGCTACCGTCCAGCTGACTCCAATTTGCCTACAACTGATATCAATAGTTGTAAAATTTGAACAGCTGGTTGAAGAACAGGTATGTGGGGGGGGGAGGTAAAGGCAACCCCTACCACTGCCTGTGTTCATGCCTCAATCTCCAAGCCTATGAATATGTCATGAACATGTTACCTCACTTGGCAAAACAGATTTGCAGAGTTAAGGGTCTTGAGATAAAGACCTTTTCTTCAATTATGTGAGTGGGTCCAATGTAACCACAAGGTCCTTAAATAAGGGGGAGAGGAACAAGGACAACAGCATCAAAGAGCAGTGGCAAGAAGGCTGACTCTGAAGATGCGAAAGTCACTAGTCAAGGAATATAGGAGGTTCTAGAAGCTAGATAAAGAAGAGCACAAGTTCTCCCTTCAAACATCCAGAAGGAAGGGGTTATGCCTTGGATCTAGATGTCCCCTAAAGCCCCACACATTCACAGGTGGGACCTTTGGAAGGGGAATGGATTACAAGGGTGGCATAATGGATGTGCTGGTAGGAGGTGGAGTCTGGTTGGAAGAGGCAGGTCATATGGGCGTGGCCTGGAAGGGTCTCTTCCCAGTTGCTCCCTTGATCCCTTGCTTCCTGTTTACCATAAAGTGAGCAGCTGGCTTCCGCCAGGCCCCTCTGCTATGCTTTCTTGTCTTGGACTCAGTCAACTATGTACTAACATCTCTGCACACTGAGAGCCATAGCAAACCTCTCCTCTTTTGAACTGCAGGTGTCAGGTAATGTATTTCAGCAACCAGGAAAATGATTGTGACAGAAAGCTGCCAATAGTTTGACTTTAGGACTCCTGACTCCAGAACCATAATAAGTTGCTGTTAAGTCACTAAATTTTTGATAACCTACTAGTTGCAGCAGCAAAGGGAAATTAATATAATCAAAATCACAACAGGTGAGCCTTCACCTGCTACCTCATCATGAATGGTAGTGGAACACTCCCCAGCTCTAACGCCTTACTTGCAAACAGAGTAGAGTAATAAACCTCCTGTCTGCAATGCTTCTTCATGTCTGTCCCATGGCCACTCTCCTGGGTAAGCACACCTTCTCTCTCACCACATAAGGTTAGGATGCCCTCTACAGAGGTGTATTAAGTTGAACATGGTGCATTCTACTTCTTAATGCCTCTCTTTGGCTCGACTCAAAAGTAATAAAACTGTCAAGCAGTACAGTCCCTCTCATCTTTCCTCCCTCCTACCACTAGGCTGGCCAGGGGCCTGACCCCAATCCAGCCTCCTTGCTGCTAGTACCAATCCCCAGATCACAAGGAAAAGAGAAAGAGAAACTGTTGGCAGAGACTAGCAGGAAGTAACCATGAGAAGCAAGAGGCCCGGGTACAGAAGCAAGAAAAAGACACGCATGAAAAAATAGAAGAAAAGAATCTTTTCAAAGCAGGTAGAAATGAGGTGGGGTTCTTTTATTACAGAAGACATAAATCTGCTCCTAATACCTCTAAGAGGCCAATCAATAAAGTAATAGATGTAAAAAGCAAACATATATTTCAAATGTTGATGTTTTCCATGTATTTAGAATGCTTATTAATCAAAGTGAGTTGCTGGAATGCGCATGTAGACATTAATTAAATGCAGCAGCATATTTCAATTTGGCTAAAAATTCTCTCTTTTTTTTAATTTACCAAGAGTCTACAGGGTATTCAGGGTCTCACTAGGAGATGAGACTCATAGTGATTCGCCTGCTTACAGCCTCTCAAGAGTTATTTAGTAAATTAAAATTTGAGGCCAATAAATTTTTTAAACCACAGCTTTAACCAATGTTCACCCTGCAAGTTACAAACAGTGAATATTGGAGAGAATCTGTGCTCTTTTGGGGCATCTGCACTGCCTTTTGTGTCCTCTGGTACCTTCATAAGGAAAATGCTGGAGCAGGGTATGTGTGGGTCACACATGTCATTTCACAAACTTCAGAGGAGGGTGCAACCTCAGAAACATCAGGCAGGAAGACAGCTTCCCCAAGGGAGTGGAGCAGCCAAGAGGAGTTAAACTGAACCTTAAAAGACACCAATGAATCACAAAAAATTATAAATATCTTCAGGAACAGAAGAGCAAAACAGAAGGAATTGACTCAGTTTCAGCTGAGAAATTCCCTTTCACCTCAGGTCAGAGAATTGATCCCAGTTATATAGGTCCAATTAAACAAGGGCTTAAAACTGTGAGTCCACTCATCCGAATGCCACTCAACTTCCACAACCCAGTCCGCTGTGCTGCCACTTTTATATTTGCTGTTGTGTCTTATTTAGAAGGGGGAGGTGAATTTTTTTTTTCTCAGACTTTAAGTGATAGGTACTAACTTCATTTAACAGGCTTTTCTTAAAGTTTGCTAATTCAAACAAGAGGTAGCTTTTCACTGAACTCACCATTGAGCCTTTTTGTGAAAGTCTGTGTAGACAAAATAGTATGATCCTATCATGAGTCGGCTCCTGGTGGATCTCAGGCACTTCTAGCTGAGACTACTGGAATTCATTACCCAGCTCCGCCATCTAAGCACCATAGGACTTTCAGTAATGTACTACCTTTTTGTACCTTCATTTTCTCCTCTATAACATAAGGATAATAACAGTTAACCATGATGACTTTTACTGTGAATAAATGGATTGGTATATAAAAGCATTACATAGATATTAACGTATGTATATATGTATATATCTTTTCGAATGCTGCAACTATCTGTGTGTGTGTGTGTGTGTGTGTGTGTGTGTGTGTGTGTATGTCCACAGCTTTGGCACTAAACTATACCCCCACATCTACTTTTTATTTTGAGACAGCTAAGTGGCATGGACAAGACCTAAACTTGAAATCCTCCTGCCTCAACCTCCCAGAGTACTAGAGTTATAAGGCACCCACACTATCCCTGGATGATTATCATCATTTAAAGAGCATCAGTTATGGATCC
Source organism: Myocastor coypus (assembly GCA_004027025.1). Classification (NCBI taxonomy): domain Eukaryota; kingdom Metazoa; phylum Chordata; class Mammalia; order Rodentia; family Myocastoridae; genus Myocastor; species Myocastor coypus. The sequence goes on along the minus strand of PVJA010001449.1, from coordinate 24,232 downwards.
ATAGACACTGACAGGTAAAAACAGTTCACACTGTTATGCCACAGGTATTTTCGTATCTGAAACATGAGTTCAGTCCTATTTCAGTTTACAAGGATAAAGTAGTACCAGGCTGACCCTTCAGCCCCTGGATGATTTGCAGGATTCCCTATGCCACACCACAGTTGATGGGTTTTATGCCATTTTAGATTCATTTTGCCTCATCTAGGACTTCATGTATATAAAAGCACATAGTATTCTTAAGTGCCTGGCCTCCCTTTTTTAAAAAATATGATTTTCTTTTATTTTGAAGAGTAAAAACAAGAGTAAGAAAAACAGAAACAAAAAGAAACAGGGTAACATGTAACAATGCATACATTACAGATTAGCAGAACAAAAATAGTTCATTATCAGTGACATATTACCTATTTTTATAAAATCTGTTGCTCAAACTAACAGATATTCTTATTCAAGATGGGATATACAATTGAATATCACACCATGCTTTCAAGAAATCTTAAATTTTTGTTCTTGACTTTCATTTTGTTTTATTACCTTTCAAAAAAGCTACTTTAAAGAGACTGCAGTACCAATTGATGTAACATTAGAAACAGTACACATTTAGAAGAACAAGGAGACAGGCATTTCACGCATGGTTTTGGTGATACAGTCACACTGAGCATTCTACCCATTAACTGCTATTTTCAAAAACCTGATAGAAATTCTTAGGGCTATTGCCTTATTCAACTTGTATAGGTACATGTATGGTTCTGCCCAATCTTATTGCCTAACTTTTCTCCTTTCACACTCTTCATTGTTTAATCCATAAGTTCTGTGTCTGGCCTCCCTTGTTCAGCATGTTTTTGAAGTTTAATCATGATGTTTAGACAATGGAATTTTTTCGTTTATCATGGAGTAATATTCTTTTATTTGAATGTTACACAAATTGTTTAATCACTTGTTGGTGAACACTTGGATTATTTCCAATGTTTTGCCAGTGGGAAAAAACTGCTATGAATATTCACGCACACCTCTTTGATTTTGTATATTTTGAAATATATAAAGAATATGTTCATTACACTTTTGATGCCTCATTAGCTTAAATATAAAAAACGAAAAGAAGATATAGCTCTATCAGGTAAACATATTTTATAAAGGCATAGTAATCAACAGTAAAATCTACTCATGGAGAGAAATCAGACCAGAGGAAGATAAATGAAAGGTCTGGCAATCAGCCTACACACAGGTCAGCCCTTAAAATGGGAAATAGTGGCCCTACAGCATGATAAGGAAAAGACAGACTTCTTATTTGATTGGGCTGTATATTCATTCTGTGTCTCTTCTGTGTATATTCATTTTGCACAGTCATACAGAAAAACTGAAAGTAAAGCCTTTGATCATAGAATATGCTAAGTGAAATGAATAAGTTATAACCCCAGTATGAAAAATAATACTAAAAAGTATTTCAAAGATAATATAAAATAACCTCATGATCATGGTTTAAGTCAAGGCTTCTTAGGATATATGAAGAACTAGCACACAAGAAATGATTGATAAACTGGAGTATAGTAAATTAAAAATTTCTGTTTAACTCTGAAAGAAAGCTTCAATGAGGTAAAACCAAATCATAGGATGGGGAAAGGTACTTGAAAATATAGAAATAGGAAGACCTGTAATCTAGAATGCATAAGAATTCCTACAAATTAGCAAGGCATGCTCACACACACCTGAAATCCCAACACTCAGCATGTGGAAACAGGAGGATCACCGTGAATTCACGGCCAACCTGGGCTACACAGTGAGAACCTGTCCAAAAAAAAAAAAAAAAGAATTCTTACAAAATGTACAGTACACATTTTTAAATGTGCTTAATCTCATAAGTGATGAAAAAATCCACTTCTAGGTACCATGTGCACCCAATTCATCCACCAGAAAGTTGAAACAAGCAAATGAAAAAAAGACAATAACAAACACAAGCAAACATTCAAAGCAACAAGAACTCTCACACACAGCTGGGTGGAATATAGATTTGCACAAGAACTTTGGACAATTGGCACCCTCTATAAAACAAGCATGAGCCAAGCCTTTCAGGAGGACTTGGAAGAAAAGCTTAGCAGAAGTCTGATCATGGATGTTAAAAACTTCTTGCAGCTTAAGGGGAGGGCTGAAAGGCTAATGAGGGCAACCTTTCTGGCACCATAGGCAGGAGATTTGTGCTACACAGAGACAGGGGTGCAAACACTGGTGCCTGGGAAGGAGCAAGGCCAGGCAACGTGCTCTGTGAGCCACACAAACCATCTAAGAAAATCGCATCCAGGTAGAGGCCGCCAAAAGGTCTACTCATGTTGTGTAAGTAAATAGCAAAAGAGCTATACAAGCAGTGGAATGACTGTTAAAAAACCCAGGGCTTATTAGGAGGAGAATTTTCCAGATCCCTCGATGACAATTGACTTTAACCTCAAAAGCAGAGGACTTTTGAACAAGATCAAATGCAGAGACTCAGGATAACAGAAATGCTGAGTCTGACCATAAAACCATGTGCTAAGATCTCAGAAATATTTAAAGTGATGCTCAGAAAACTGTTTAGTGAGACAGCAAAGCTTCTAAGAGGCTTGAGTAACCCAAAGTAAAAAATAATTTATCTTGGCAAATGCAATTAAAATTTATGGGAGACCAACAAACATTTTAAGGGAATTATATTAGCAAATATGTCAGTACTGGAAAAATAAGGACAATTTTTAAGAAGAGAACTTGAAGCCCTGAATTCTACATGCAGCAAGCAGGATAAGAAAGCTCTTCAGTCATGGGAAGGATGAATGGGTCAGAGTTCAGGGGACAAAGTTCAGAGAGCAGAGCCAAGAGCTACAGGAAATTATTCCCAGGAAAACTTAGGTCTCTATTCTTACCAAAGACCTACCAGTACTTGTTTAGCAGGTGCTCAAATGCTCTATGGCCTGGTTATTTCTGTTGTCTTTCTTTTTCCCTCTCCTTTTAAAGGACTACAGCAATTATCCCATGCCTGTCCCAAGGTACAAGGTGTACTTGAAACACAATGAAGCTTAACTTAAAGAAAATTATTAGAGTAAAAGACCTAGCACCACGAATCCCACTCAAAATCCTCTCTCTGTTTTCAAACACACTTTTCCCATCATTCTTGCTATTTTCTGAAGTTCTGAAAGTCCTTTCCCATGAGTACATTTCCAAGGTGTCATAAAAAATACACAAAAATGTTGCTGCATGCCATCCAATGGAAGTGCATGCTCATGAAAACTTTACACTGTGTCTTCATCCACCTTATCCACCAGATCTTATGCTGTGTGACTTCCAGCTCTTCCTCAAAGTCAAAATGACCATGAAAAGCAAATGTTTGGAATCCATTCAAGACATGGAGCAGCCATGACCAGGAAAAAGACACTCAGGAAAGAGGACCTCCAGAACTGTTTCAGAAAGTGCAAAATATGATAAAATAACAGTGTTTGAAGTGAGGGCAATATTTTTAAAGGAATTAATGAAAATGTATCTTTTACTATAATGTATTTTAATGTAAATATTTGCCATATTTTAATTATACTGTGTATGTAAAATGGAATATTAATAAAGCCACAAAAAGGAACAAAATGCTGATAAATGCTATGACCTGGATTAACCTCAAAAAATATGCTGGGCGAAAGAACCCAGACACACAAGCTCACATATTGTATGATTCTTTTATATGCTATATTCGTAAGAAACAAATCCAGACAGACAGAAAATAGATTAGCATAGCTTGAAATTAGAGTTTATGGGGTTTAGTGGGAAATCTTTTTCTAAAAAACAAATTTTTCTGAGTTCTTCCTGCACAGTGTATTTGGCAGGGTGTCCCAATATCCCCAAAGCAATCAGCATTAAAGATCAAAGTGCCTTTTTGTGGGGGTATATAGTTTTTCCTGGAGGAGCTTAACACATGCAAGAAGTATTTGATGTCTGATTTTAATTATTTACTATAATGAGTGGGATATTGAGCTAAGTATTAAGGTAGTATACATGTATTTACTCATAGCACTGATGGGTCTGGATCTAAGGTATGACTCAGAAAATTCCTAGAATTAGCATTGGACAGAAACTGCTGCCCATGGGAGGAGCATGTCATCAGGCAGACTCGAGCAGTCATCTGTCAGTGACTATCCAGCAGACTAACTCTACAGTCCCCTCATTAACTGAATCTTCCAGACCGCCCATTCTGTAGCTTCTACAACACTTCTGGCATCCAAGTGGGACCTTTGTGTGATGTGGGAATCCAAGTCTTACAAACTGGTAACAGATAGTATTTGGTCACTGTCACTTGGCTGCTCTCCTGTCATAAAAACAAAGCCAATCCAGATAGCTTTACACAACCCTGGCTTCACAATGCTCCTAAAATGACTGATGGGTTTTTTTTCCAGGAACCTGCTTTGGGTCTTAAAGTCAAGCATTACGTAAGGTTCTGTGGGCACCAGACTCAAGACCAAACTCTGTACTGCTTCAACCCTAGTTCATACTTGCGCCAGATGCCCTGCTGCCCAACACGGCATATGAGGACCAGGTTGGAGGCACATGCATCCTCTGGAGTATGGGACTGGGAGAGCCTGTGGAGGCCTGAGAAAGGAGCTTGACCCTGTCTGGCAGGGAATGATGGAAGGTGGAAAGTACCCCTGGCTAGGCGCATGTCCTCTGGCTGGGGGCCTCTGACCCTGGAGGAGATGCATTGCTACAGAAGGACACCAACTGGGTACTGGAAGAAAAGAATAAGAGTGACGTGGCTCTAGGCTCCTGTTCTGTGCATGGTGCAGTTTTAAACAGTTCCATTCACAAGCTCAAAAATCTAATTTCACTTAGAGCCTGGACAGGTTGTCAAGCCTGTAATGCCAGCACTCTGGGAAGGTGAAACAGAGGGATCACAAGTTCCACTTAATAATCAGCGAGAATCTGTCTCAAAATTAAACAGCCTTGTGTGCTTTGCCAGTCCCACCCTCGGAGCACACTGAGACAGAAATTGAGACTGGAAATAGTAGTACTAGCCTATAATCCCAGCACTTGGGAGGCTGAAAACAAGACCATCACTATGAGTCCAATCTATGTAGTGAGACCGTGTAGACTCTGTACCTTGTAGACCCTGTACTAAGCACATATATTTAAAAAAAAATTAAACAGTTACTAGAAGCTCAGGTTCAGCAAACATACTCAGTACCAAGGCCCCTGGGGGAGGGAGGGAGGGAAGAAGGGAGGGAGGGAGGGAGGCAGAGAGAGAGAGAGAGAGAGAGAGAGAGAGAGAGAATCACTTAAGAGTCACATTGACAGAGTTACTCTAAGGGAGAAAGCTGAATGGGACAATCACCAGCCTGTCAGAGGGATGCAAGAGTGACCAGCTCGGCAGCTCTGCTTGTGACTTCAGAAGTCTCTGCCCTAGTACTCTTAGCAAAGTGGGACTCACCTGTTTCCCCCACAAGGTCAGGAATCTAATGTTGGGCTAGGACTAGGAGAAGTGGGAGGGGAGAGTCCAGCAGGGAAGTAAGGCCCCGCCCTCCTGTGGTCCCCTGGCCACCCCATGGAGGGACACACTTTTTCACCTGTTACCTTCCAGGGATGGAAAATGTCGAGGAGTAAAGTGTACCATTTCGTGCCCTAGCCCCTCTTTCTCTCAAGCCCGTTCTTCCCTTGCTGGGCCTTTGGAGCTATGAATAAGATAGTTTCCCTATTTGTGCACATATTTTAGTTTGTTTTGCAGTCAAGTTTGACTGAGATAGAGCTAACTATTCCTGGAGGTAAAGACCCTGAAATGGCTTTCAGATATGTGACTTTTGGTAAGTTGAGTTTCAGGGCATGCAACCCAAGTAGGGCTGTGAGACCCCTCTGAGGAGTTCAAAAGGGACTGTGTACATAGGGGAATGTCACCTCAGAACACTGGTATTTTAAGTACTGTAAAAAGCTATGGAGAAAATACAAATACGCAAAAGATGCAAACTGTATGTTAGGACAATTATGATCCCAAGGGCGAGTCAGAGTATGTAAATAACAGGCCAGAAGGAGGAAGACCAAGTGCAGAAACCAAGGGTCTGAAAGTCAGGAGCCTCAAGACTACAAATTGGAACCAAAACGTCATGTTGTGTGAGGACTATAAATCAAAGGCTTCAGAATGGTAGGCCACAGATTGAATTCAGCCCACAAACGTGTTTGGATTGGCCCACACTAGGCTTTAAAAATAGGAGATTTCCCATTGTAAAAAAAAAAAATTGTGGATTTCCATCTTCTGCAAGCAAGCAGACCTGGCAGGCATCCTTACCACTCACTGGCAAGTGTGCCTGGGGCTGCAGGCCATGGCCACACTGTTCCAATTTACCACGTTTCCATCAGTGCCACTTACCCTGCTCAGCTGCATGCTTGCCTGCCCCAGCCAATGAAAAGTGTTCTGTGAATACAGCTTCCGGGCTTCAGCTTGGAAATAGGACAACCTGTGTCTACCCTCATACCTACCTACTCCTCATCCATGTGTTACTAACTCATAGTGATCAACAGGGGACAAATCCTGCCACTTTCAACATCTTGAGTGTCCTTCCCAGAGTATTATTCTTATTACTATTATTATTATTATTATTATTATTATTATTATTCCTGCAGCAGTGTAGCTGAGGGAGAGCCGGCCCATAAATCTCCTTCCCAGCACTTTCTGGCCAATGGCCATAGCGGAGAGCCACCATCCACAGCTCTGTTTCCTAGAAAGATTTAAGGGTTGTGTCCTGGCTATTATGGTGCAAGGTGAGTTTGAATCTTATGTCCCAGCACTCTCCCCCAAATCTTACAACATACTTTATCATCTGACCACTCATAACCTGAGGAAATTGGGTTTTGCTTATGTGTTTTTACAATACTAGGGTTGGGACCCAGGATCCAAACCTACTGAGCTACATTCTCAACCCTTTCATGTTTGTTTTGGTTGGAAAGGGGTCTTACTAAGTGACTAAATTGTTCAGTCTACACTCTAACTTTTGATCCTCCTGCCTAGTTCTCCTAGAACTAGGATTACAGGCATCCACCACCAAATCTGGCTCTAGAAGGTATGTCATAATCTAGCTGAGAGGTGCTGGAAGTGAAATTTAAAGTCTTCACAGATGCAAAGGAACAAATAACAAGACAGGAGAGAAACAATGATAGCTGGGCACTTCTAAGACAAATATAATCAAAACTCACTGCAAGGGCCAGACAGTCACTGCCCAAGTCCCTTCCTGAGAATGACAATGACCCAGTCATCAAGGTCAACATTGATACTCTACTCAAAGTCTTTTACCCTTCTATATGCTTTTTCTTTCCTCACTGTTGAATGGTAAGAGTTCTTTATATGTCCTGGGACCAACTTGTTCAGCAGGCATGTAATTCAGGTATACTCTTCCTTTTCGTAAGTTGTCTTTTTTAATAGTTTCTCTTGAAGATCAAAACTCTGAATTCAAGAAATCCAATTTATTCATGTTTTCTGTTAGAATATGTGCTTTCATGCAGCGTTCTAAGAAAACTTTACTTAACCCAAGATTCTGAAGACTTTCTCTTAGGTTTTCCTCTAGAAATATTACAGTTTTCATTTTGTAAATATTTAGGTCGGTAATTTATTTTCATTAGTTTCTGTGTATGTATATGGTGTGAAGTAAGGGTTGCTTTTTCTTTTTTCTTTTCCAGATGGACATCTAGCTGTTTCCTTACCATTACTGAATGATCATTTCCTTCCATTGAATCATATTAACAACTGTGTCAAAAAATCAAGCAACCATATTTATGTCTAATGCTGAACTCTGTATCCTGGCACACAAATCAATACCAAACAGCACTGTGTTAATGCCAGTACCATACTACCTTAGAATGTGTAAGTCTAGAAGTTGTATAGAAACTAGATAGCATAAATTCCCCAACTCTGTCCTTTCACCAAAAATTTATTTATTTGCTTTTTTTTGCCATTCTAGTTCTTTTGTCTTTCCTTGTCAATCTTTAGAATCACCTTATCAATTTCCTTATAATTTTCTTCGCATGAGTCTTACACATGTTTCTGTTAAATTTGTCTCTAAAATACTTGCTTTTTTGAAAATTAAAAGTGGCTACTATTTGAAATTTCAATTCCAACCCAACATTGAAAGTAGTTAGAAAAATAGTTGATATATTAATATTGACATTGTATTTTGAGACTTTCTTAAATTCAGGTTTTGGGAAGGTCTCTTAGGATTATCTATGTATATCACCATATTATCTGAAAATTTAAACAAATGTATACTTTTAATTTTTCCTCTTGCTTTGTTGTGTTGACTAGAAATTCTAACAGGTAAGTATGAGCATCCTTACCTTGTCCCAAATGTGAGGGAAAAAACAGTCCCCTTTTCAGTAATGTGCATGACATTATTTTCAAGGATTTTGTAGATGACCTGGATAAGATATAGTAATTTCCATTCAGTCCTCAGTTTACTGAAAGATTTTGTTTTTAAAGAGCAGAAGTTAGATTTTATTGAAAATTTTCTGTTCTTATTTAAGTGATCATGAATGGCTTTTCATTTTTAATCTATAAATATAATGAATTATTCTGATGATGGATTTTGAATGTTAAACCAACCTTAGATCATTGGTCCTTTTTATCTATTGTGATTAAATTCATTTCCTTTACTATTTTGGTTGGATTTAGCTATAGAGGTAATACTGATTTTATAAGATAAGTTGACAAGTGTTTCCTCTTCTATTTTCTAAAACAGTATGTGTGGGATGGATAACATGATGCCATCTGATTTGGGTGTTTTCCTTAAGAGAAGCTTTTACTCTCTAATTCAGTTTGTTTAGCCTAAGGGGCTGGCAAGATAGCTCAGTAGAATAAGTGCTTGCTTGGCAAGTGCAAAGTCCTGAGTTCAATCCCTAGTACTGCAAAAAAAATTGTTTAGCATAAGGACTAGACAGATTCTCCATTTCTTATAGAGTCATTGTTATATATCAATCAAGGAATTGGCCCATTTCACTTAAATTAGTGACTATATTGGCAAAAAGTTGATCATGCTATATGTAGTTTGTCTCTATTGTCTGTTTTCTTTCTATTGGCTTCTTTCTTATATTTAACATAGGATTTTTGAAATGTGCTTTTAATTTTATTTGCTTTTATTTATTTTATTTATTTATTTATTTATTTATTTTGGCGGGACCAGGGTTTGAATTCATGACCTTGCACTTGGCAGGCAGGCACTTGTGCCATGGAGCTATCTCCTTGGCCCCTTGCATTCTCTTCTCCCTGATTTTAAAAGCAAAGATTAGACTATACACGTCAGACTTCTTATCACAGCATCTCAAGCCATGCCTTCTCCTTTCAGACCTGCTCACCTGCATCCCACACATTGTGATCTGTGTTTTTCATCCAGTTCAAATTATTTTTCTAACATTTCTTGTCATCTCTTATCCATAGTTTCTTTAGAACTGTCCTGTTTAGTTTTCAACTATTCAAGAGGTTTTTCAGACATGTTTTTGTCATTGTTTCTAATTAATTTATGGTAGCAGAGAATAGTCTATGAATCCCATCAGCTTACATTTACTGATACATGTTTCACGGACATTATCCAGCTTAGTGAATGGTCCATATGCACTTGAAAGGAATTTGTATTCTGTTGTTCAGTGCTGTGTTTTGTAAACGTCAGTGGGCACAATCAGTTGATAGTGCTATTCACATACTCCATTATCCTTCCAGGCAATGGACATGCAATGGTTGATGTATTGTGTCAACTTGCGAAGTTTAGCAGCTTAACTAAGTAACTGGGCTGTTCTGCATAAGGGCGTGGTCTTAGCTCTCTGGGATGTTGTTCATTGTGTCAACTTGAAAAGTTTAGAAGTTTAACTAAATGACTCTGTAGGGGGCCAGGATCCTCATTTTGTAAGTGCAAGATGAGGATAGGAGATTGTGGAGGATGCTACACCCACCCTAGGGGGGCAGCCTGCATTCCATAGAAGGGAGGGAATGAGGCTCTCTCTCCCGCCCTTTTGGACTCTTGTTCCTTTGCTGTCTTCTGCTGCCTTGAACTGCTGCCTGTCTTGGAGCCAGCTGAGCATGGACTGAAATCTCCACAAACTATGAGCTAAATAAACTTTTCCTTCCTTAGTTCTGGACATCATGTATTTCGTCTCAGCAATGAGAAAAAAGTAACTAAGACAGAAAGTGAGGCATTTTTTCTCCCTTCAAATATTGTACTTTGTATACTTGAAGGTCATGCATCTGCACTTAGGATCATTATGTCCTGATGAACTCACCTCTTTGTAATTACAAAAACATTTTCTTCATCTCTAAAAAGGCTTCACACTCTGACCTGGTAGTGATATGGTCATTCTATCTTTCTTGTGTTTAATGTTCACATAGTATAACTTTCACCTTTCATCTGAGGTGAGTTATTTGTATGTACACCATAGATACTTTATGTAATGTAAATACATATTATTGACTCTTATTTTTATTCAGTCAGACAACTAGACCCCTTTTATAGCTTGCATTTATTGTTAAGTATTGATCTGGTTGGGTTACAGTAGCATCTATCTGGGAACTCCTTATCTGCGCTTATCTTTTTCCCTTCCTTTCCTCAGTTCCTCTTTTGGAGTAGCACTAAGCTGGCAGAACAGATGTATTCAAGCTGAGGGAATACGAAATTACACTGACGCCCCTCCTTTAGATTGTTTCACTGGAAAGCTTGACAGCACATGGGGAGAGGATGGATTCATCAGGCCCCTAGTCTACTTAAAATGTGAATTTTAATGCTCTTTTCCAAGAAGAGATAAAGTTTTAAACACTCGCCACTCTTTGTTCTTCCAAAAGTAAAAAACTCTAAGCTCTATTTTAATGAATTAGTAGGGGAAAGAAAGAAGAGACCAGAACTTGCATTGGAGAAGGTAAAAGAGAAGTCTGGAGCTTGCCACACAGAAGCAGGGGAAGCCAATCCTCTGAGACCCAAGGGGCACTGCTGCAAGGGGTGTTGCCCTGAGGGCCGGAGTTGGGGGCTGAGTGCATCGCTGATGCCCACAAGATCACCAGGGCTTGCGGGGAGTGAAACCCTTTCATTGCCCCACCCATCCTCCTCTGAACACTGTTACTCTGTGGCCATGCACCACATAATTTTGTAACTGAATAGCTTTTTCCAACTGAAAAGGGGGCTACCAAGATGGGCAGGCAGGACATCTTCTTTTGCTAAGCGCTGACCTGAGGGAGACCTACAGTTTTGTTTTCTGAGGCTTCAAAGCATTTTTATGCCCAATGGTTAAATGTGGGTGACAAGAAAACATAGAGGGAAAACCTGACATTGCACTAACCTGGCTTTGAGCTGTGATTCTGTGCTCGTCACTCCCTGCCACCTTAAGTTAGGATTACATTAGGCAAGAAATATCCTGAGAATAATAATCCCAGTGTTTACCAAGAATTTAATAATTGCCAACTTTTAACATTGCTGGGCTTCCTACAGCACCATAGAGTGAATGCTTGTACCTCCTCAGAAGTCATCTATTGTAATCCTAGTCCTTCTTGTAATGGTGCAGGGGGAGGGGACTTGGTTAGGGCCACCAGCAAGCTCCTTCCTTTCCCCATGTGGTTCTTGCAAAGCCCAAAGCTCCCAGAACCTTCAGCTTGGGCCCCAGCCTCAAGAACTGCAAAATCAATTTCTAATCTTTAACCAACCCACCCATCTGAATGACTAATGCAACAAAGAAATAATAATTCACAAATTAATAAGAATTATACTTAGGAGTTTTGTCAATCTTAATTACATTCCTATGTTAATGGCAAATAGGAGTTAAAAGAATAGTAAAATCTATTTGTATGGTCTTTGTTGCATACCATTTTACATATCAGTGTCAAAGTATAGTTCAAAAAATGGGAAAACTGTAAAGTAGTTGGTATGATTATATGAGAACAAGTTTTACAAATGCTAATGTCCTGTAGGTTTTTGTTTTTGTTTCTGTGTTGTTGTTTTTGTGTTCCTCTGTTCACAATTCCATCTCAAAAGACAGACATAAATTCCTTCCAGAGGCCCAACCTTCTGACACTGTGATATTGGCAGCCAAATTTCAACCTAAGTGTGGGCAGAGACCCATCATACCACACCATACCACTGCCAGTTTCTCAAAGCAGCAGCAGCAGCAGCTTCAGCAGCCTGCAGCAGCAGCCAAGGAGAATTCCAGTCATCTAGGCCCTCGCCAACGCCAACACTTGGTCCACACCGTTCTTCCTGCCCCTCCTGTCTGTGTTGCGTGTATGTCCCAGTACCTTGGGATGGTCTCAGCTTCTCATCCCAGCCCTCCACCCCTATGCTCCCTGTATAGATTGCTCATATTACCATTCAGTTCACGTCTGTGGTATTGTCAATATGTACTGTCAGTAGAGAAGCAGCGCTGCACACTGCATTTCCTCCAGGGCTTCCCTCCTCAGCCTCTTCAAACAAGGCACTATTGGGTATTGGCAGACATAGACAATAGTCACAGATGCACATGCATGCTCTGTGCCACTCTGTGGATATGAAAATTTTATGAACTTAGTTTTAGAAGTCTTGTATGTTAGATGTGAAACGATACAATATGCTCCCAAATTATTAAAAATAAAATGAATGGTAATAAGCCAGCAATATTAGAGACATCTTTACAATAAGTATGATTTCAGTGTCATAATATTGGAAACACAGGATGAAGATTAAAGCCTAATGCGAGTGTATGACATCAAGTCCCTCTAAGATCTGCTTCTTATTAAATTTATCCAAAAGAGAATTCACTTACATTCTTCTTCCTGAATATAGTTCTTTTTACTAAAGAAGAAATCACGTAAATTCTTAGGTATTCAAGCCCCCTCTAAAGCACCTCTCAGTGCTCAGTTCAGCTTTTTTCAAAAATTGAGCATGGATGAACCACTTCAAACAAAGCACACAGGGAAGACAGTGAGGCGTCTGTCACATCTGCCTCCCTGTCCACACACTCCTCTCCACACAAGTGTTTGAGCAACTCTGTATTTTGTACATATACAGAGTATATTTTTTATAATAAAGTAGAAGACTATACCATGTCTTATTTCAAGTAACTTATGGCTTAGAAGAACTAAGTAATAAGTATTCATAAAGAAAACCTTTACTGTTAACCCTCAACTTTTCTCCATAAAGAAAAACACCTTTATTCTTCTATCTCATTTGGATAAAGAACATCTGTTTTTTACTCAAAATCCTGTATATAAGTACAGCAAACCAAACTCAAATGATCCCTCTAGAAACAGATTTCTATCCCAGTTAAGACATTTCCATTCAGTACTTTGAGGATCATTATGCATTAAAGAAACTACCTAGGGTTGGGTATGTAGTTCAGTGGCACAGCACTTGCCTAGAATGCACAAGACCCTGAGTTCAATCCCCAGCACTGGGAGGAAAAATCTACTTTCATTATTCTGTCTTTCATAAATAATTAAAAGTTAACATTTTGTTTCTATATAAATGAATCAATCTGCCTTTGCCTCTCTGTGTCTGTCTGTCTCTCTCTCCCTCTGTCTCTGTCTCTCTCTGTTTGTGTCTCTCTGTCTCTCTCTCTCTGTCTCTCTGTCTCTCTCTTTCTTTCTTCTTGTATAGATTGCTCTCTTTCTCTCTTTAAAAGCTACGAAAAATGGGCAGTGGTTTTTGAATTCCTTATATAACTTAATATTCCAATTTGAATGCAAATTATAAACCTTGCGCAAGGGGTCAATTTTACCATCTGGCGTGCGAGAATAACTCAGCCATGATTTTGAGAGTAAGTTTGGGCTTATTTAAAGCTATTTTCCCTTTACCATTTTAATGATTTTTGTCTTTAGTAAAAGAAAAACACATTATGACATTAGTTAAAATTAAATGCCTCTCTTGCAGGTTAGGCTCCTAAACTGCCCTTGGTGGTTTTTAATTGACTTTTCCTAGACTTCATTTACCCCCACATGAGTCACTCTGTTCTACCCCCAAGTCACACGTTTAGGTCCTATTAACACTAATGGAATTTATATGCATCCACACTGAGGGAGAATAAGCCCATTAAACACCTTTTTAATGGAACAGTTCTCTTTCTTTCCATTCCACTTCACGCTCCTCCAAGTGGACTTTCCCTACCAATCTGGGCTTCCAAATAGTACAGTTCTGATTTCTTTTTCAGCTCTTATACTTTATTCTTTATTGAACTCTAGTGCTCAGAGTAGAACTTGACTTCCCAGTGTTTATTGGTCATTCCTGGAAAAAGCAGCATGACTAAGCCATTACTACTGGATTTCTTTTCTGGTTTCAGAGTGAAATGCAGTTTGCTTTTACTCTGGCTCTTGACTTGCCAGCAGAGATTTAACACACAGACTATTTTTTATTCTCCTGAAAACTTTCTAGCCAGAAGCTAATTAAGTAATGAATATCTATGCACCCAAGAGGCTAAAGACTTCCCCATGTTACTATGAAAATAAATAGGTATGTTCTTGGACTTTTCCACTTTATAATGTTTTTATTTGTCTATACTCTAGGACAATTTTTTCCCCTTCTTAAGGTACCTAACACATAGTCCTTTACCAAAATGTTCAAATTCAAAATACTTAAGTAACAGGAAAGCAAATTATGCCTTTGGAACCATAAATCCATAGGAAACAAACGTCCAATGCATATGTTAACAATCATATTTTTGTTTAACTTTTAGAATTGTTTTGTTCTTTACTGTTCTTATAAGAGCTTGATTGATGAACTTTACAAACCAGCCATGTTTTTTCTTTCTTTTCAGTAAAGTAAGGGACAGGATGACACTACTATGACCAAGCACTTAGCACTGCTGTTGACTTAATCACATGAAACTGCCATTTTTGGTAAATCGAAAACTGTTAATTAAGTATCGGAAACATCTGTTTAAAATGAAAGACTGAAGTTCAAATCTGTTTGTTTTGCTTCTATCTTCAAAAGAATTTTTTTACATCTGATCTTAGCCAAAACGCTGAAAAGTGATTAAAACAATTTTTCAAAGAGCAAACTAATCAACAACTATAGTTATTGAATATTGTTGAATTGAACAAAATAAGCAGAAAGCACTGGCAGAGTTTACTCAAGAAAACAAAAGTGAGGAGTGGATGGGGGCGGGGTCTGGCTCTGCAGAGCAAGCTTGGGCCAGATAAAAAGAGGGAAAAGCAAAAATAGAAGTGCACAGGCATCTCAGAAACACGACAAGCGCTATGGCAGAAACTAGGGCGCGACAGCTCCACTCCTCATGGCTGCTTTCCTTTTATACTTTCCAAATCTTGGGGAAACCCAAGAGAACCTTAGCTAGAGATGGTGCTGGAAGCAATGCCACGAGGCCATGTCTCAGGCTCATCAGCGCTAGGCCATCCTGTTGAAAACCTGCTCCCGACCTCCAGAGAAACCCACACGCAGGGCTTTGGGAGCTGTTCTGTGCATGTGTACTGGGCCTTGTGGTCAACAAGTCATACTCATGGACCCAGCCACACTGCATGTCCTGCTCTTCTATCTCGTGTCTGCACCTTGTCCACTGAACAACCACTATGTGGACAACAATATGCAATGTATTAATTATTGGAACTGTCCTGATAACCTGTTTTGAAACTATCTCATTGTCGTTTCTTTCTCAATGAAATGAATAAATATGTATATATGTACACAATTTACTAATTTTAAAAAAGAGCACTCATCAAAGCAATAGACTTTTCACAATCATTTCATGGGATAGAATTCTAAAAGGGATCAGCTTTTCTCCCGTTTATTTGTTTTGCTTGTTTGTTTTTAATATAATAACAGAGCACAGCAAACCTGGTGTTGATCGATTGTACTTCTACAAATAAGCTTAAATTTACAGTATAAAGAAATTACATACTGAAGTGTTTCAACTTTTGGAAAATAAATATTTAACCATTCTGATGAGGCAGGCAGAAAGAATTGAGGAGAAACATGAAAAATTGAACAAAAAAATTTCATGAATCATATTGCTCAAGGAAGGAACCAAAATAATAGTACATTATTTAACCCTCTGTTTAGTGAACAAAATTCAGATATCACAATGACATAATTATTGATTCATTCCAAAGCAATATCTAAAAATATAAATATCAATGGAGCAAGAATAGTTCAAGTTGTTTCAGGAGATCATGGCAATGGCATAGGACTGAGGTGTGTGGGACAAAGGTGGAAGGAATCTCTGCTCCTGGCTACAACTTATAGAACTTCCAGAAAAAAAACCCTTGGTAACAGTAGAATTGAATGGCTTGGTGATGCCCTGGGCAAGTATCTTAATTTCACGCTATCACAATCCCTTAAATTTCTACCTAACTGAATTTTTAACAGAAGGTACTGTGGGCTTCAAACATTCACAATGGGTCTGCACACTTAAATTTTCATATGTGCATATAATATGATAAAGAAATAAAAATTAATATAGAAAATTTTGAAATTATTTATTGAACTTATGCATTTGGTTTGTTTGTTTGTTTGTTTTGAGATAAGATCTCAACATGTAAGTCAGCCTGGCCTCGAATTTATTAGATAGCCCAGACTGGCCTCAAGCCCATGGCAATCCTGCTGCCTCAGTCTCCCCCAGAATGCTGAGATTACATGCGTGCAGCACTGCAGCCAAATTAAAATTTAACTCCAGGCTGGAAGGTAAGAAGTAGCAATGACAAGGAAGAGAAACCTGTCCCTTCATAGACCTGTGACTGAATTATGTGTGTCACCTCCCTTTCTCCAACTCCATCCTCTAGCCACCCCTTCTTGTAAGTGACAAAGAGGAGAGACTGGGTCCTGTAAGGGGGGGGGGACCTTTGAGTTGCTTTGCTTTCCTGCTGAAGCCTCAGTTCAACCTCATTGCTTTACCATTAAATTTTGCATTAATGCAGTAAGGCAACTCTTGCTGTATCATAGTGGTAGAGTTCTAGAGGGTAACAGAATTTGCAGAAACTGACTTTGTGTTCTCTGACTTTCAAGCTGGAAAATTTTAACTCTGCCATAACACAGCTACACACTTTTTAAATTAATTCTCACTATGTGTAATTTATTATGGAAATCAAGTCTTTATCAGGGTAATTAATCAGATCAAAGAGTTTGGGATACATTAGGGGACTGTGCTGTCAACTAGCTCCTCGAACCCAAAGGTGAACATTATGCATGAAATGTGTTTGGCAGCCCTTAATCAGAAAGCTTTTAGGTTCAGTGCAGTGTCATCTGGGAGTTAAAAGGGAATCGTAATTAAATAACAGCTTTTAATATTAGCCCCTGAAATGCAGAGAAGAGAGGTGCCCAGATAATGGGGGTGGCAGCTAAAGCAAACGGGGGTGGGCAGGGTTTAGCTAAGATGCAAGATGAAAGACCCTGCCTGGACCCACCTCTGCAAACATCCTCATGGCCCACCACTAGCTGAGGTCATCCAAGAGTCCTCCAGCAAAACCTGACAGCAGTCCCAGGAGCCTCCCATCCAGTATCCAAGGTCTAAAGCCTGCCACTTGGCGACCTCAGCATATGCAACTCTGGACTCTCGGTCCCACGTGATCCTCCAAACCTTCCCTATGAGTCCCTCAGAGTCTTTTGTAGCCATATTCTCAGAGAAGGGAAGCATAATGTGATTAGGAGCATGAATTTTGGAGCTGTGCGTCTGGGTTTAAGCAATAGCTGCTCTACTTATTGAAAGTGTAACTTTAACCAACTACTCAGCCTGTCTGGCTTTCAACTTCCTCATCAGTAAAATGAGGGTAATGATGGCCCCTGTTTCCTAGAGTTTCTGTAAATGTGAAATGACTTATGACAACTAACAGAGCAGTGCCAGAAGCTCCTGAGCACTGTGCAAATGGCAGCTGATACTGACCAGGCAGAACTCAACAGTCTCTCCCTGTCTCCCTCTCTCTCTGTCTCTCTTTGTCTCTCTCTCTCTGTGTCTCTCTGTCTCACTCTGTCTCTCTATCTCTCTCTCTTTCCTCTGTCTCTCTGTCTCTATCTTTCTGTTTCTCTTTCTCTGTCTCTTTCTCTCCCCATCCTTCTAAACCTAATCTAAGAATGTGTTTCTTCTTTTGTAAGCTTGCCATTTTTGTGATGATTTTAATTACTCTCTGTCCCAAGGAGTTATGTTTGAACAATTAAAATCTCCAGTATTGTAGAAATCATCAACATGTCCAACTTTTCTGTAACACTAATTTTCCTCTACCCCAGATCGAAACCCTTTAGACCTGAAAGGTTTGTGTATTGGAAGAGGTGGGGGGGTCCGCTTCTGATCTCCTTCCAAACTCTGCATCCCCTTCCCAATATCCCTGCTGAGGTCACTGACCCTTGCAAGGCCTGTACTAGAAGAGGAGAGTATAAGAAAGCCCACAGTATTGGCAGGCATGCTTTCTTGTGACTTGATATTGAGGCGTTCTGAGCTTGGCAATTCATTAGAGTCAGTATTTTCTTTAGCAGGGTGGCACTAGAGTTTACCTAGAAGTTTACAATTTCTAAATGAAGGAGCCTTTTTCTTTGACTGGTCACTAATAACCCCAAATCTAATCCACTGGGCACCTGGCTACCAGCCCAGGCTCTCTCCTGGGGTTCCAACACCATGCAAGCAGTCCCCAGGCAGGCAGACTCTAAGCTGGCTGAAAGCGTAGTCTTTCCCCTTGACTGAGCTCCACTGTTCCTCTTGCCTCCCAGGAAGAGAGTACATCCTTGCCTTGCGGTCAGTGGCTTTTCAGTCTTCTCAGGTATGGGTAGGCATCATAAGCATGCATCCTCAGCTCATGAGGACATGGCTCAAGTTTCCAGGTGGGTTCCCTGAAGTCCCTGTCACACAGATCACTGTGAGCATGCATAATATCAACCAGAGTCTTTCCTCATCACTCAAAGAACTGGCTACTCAACAGACACACAAATCTCCCCGCAAAAAAAAAAAAAAAAAATCCTCTTCCAACATCTATGCCTTCTACATAGTATGTCCTAGAAAATGCAGCCTACTGTGCCCTTTATCGTATGGTGGAAACTGGGCTCAGCCAAAAATGTAGCTGTAAATTGAAGGGCTAGGTACCCCCAAAGACCTTTGCTCATTATTTCCTGGGTACAATGACATAAGCAGTTTCCTCTGTAAGGCGTTTGTACCATGATGTGTTGTCTCACCACAGGCCAAAAGCAATAGGCCAACTGGTAATGGGCTGAATCCTCTAAAGCTTAAATCTTTCCTCTTTTTAAGTTGATTATCTCAGGTATTTTGCTACAGTGATGGGAAGCTGACTAACATGCAAGCACCCAGTCCTACCTTCCCTTCTGCTTATTTTTAACAGCTACTTATTTCCAAGTCACTTTTTACCTTTGGTGAGGGGCGGGTTGCCAGCTAGTCTGATGCATCTTTCTGTGGAAGTGCTTAATTTATGTGAATTTAATGCCTATTTAAAAGGTTATGGGTAATAGTTAAATATTAAATAACAATTTAACCAACATCTATAGTTACATGACCATCCTCTCATTGAGCAATAATCCTGTGTAAGCTCCAGTTGCCATGGGACCTGCTGTTATTTCCTGGGACATATTCTGTTCCTAATGCACTGTTATGTCATCAAGGTCCCACTCTACTAAGCACGAGTCTTTTATGCTTTTTTCACACAAATAATCTTTATATTCAAGCCAAAATTCGTGTGGTTCCTAATGAAGAAACATTGATCTTTTCTAAAGCCAGACAGAAAACTAAAAAATAGCCATTCAGAAAAGTGACAGAAAAAGATAGAGACAGAGTCAGAGAAGAGAGGAATTAAGAGAGAAAGAGGAACAAGGTAACCAACTCACTTTGGTCAAAGTTCCACAACCTGCTTGGTCCCAGGGAAACCAGAATAGTTGATTATTCCATCGCACTAGAGGTGTGATGGTTAATTCTATTCACCATCTTGAGTGGGCCAAGGGAGGCTTAGATACTTGGAAAAAAGATATTTCTGGGTGTGATCCTCGGGTGTTTCTGAGAGAGATTATATTTGAGTCCATCATCTGGGTAAGAAAGCTCATTCATCACAATGTGAGTGGGCCTGGGTATTATCCAATCTATGAGGCTCAAAAGCCCAAAACGAAAAGAGAGGAAAATGAATAAATTTGCCCTCCTCTTGAGCTGGGCCATCTACCTTCTGGCCTTACCCATTGTGATGCCAGTTCTCAGGCCTTAGAACTCCAGCACTCACGTCATTGCCTCCCACTTTCTAGGCCCTTGCTCTTGGGCGGGCCATCACACCATCAGCTCCTAATGCTTTTCAGGCCTTCAGAGTCAGACTGAGCTGCACCACTGGCTCTCCCAGGTCTGCAGCTTTCAGATGGCATGTCCAAGGAGTTCTGGCTCTCCAAAATGAGATGTGTCAACTTCCATAATACATGTATAGGCAGCCCCCAACTGTTGGATACAGCAAAAGCAGTCCACATTCAGTGGAAGCTGCAAGTGATTATTTCAAGTGCTGTTTTTATCTTGTTCCTAGCTAACAATGTTACCATCTTCTTCTGGGATTCTAGGCTGTGACCAGGATCCTTAGCTCCTAGTTAGCCATTCTACAATCACAAGGAGCTACAGGTACTCTACAGTATATAGTGTTGGTACGCTACCATGTTCCATGGCTTAAGGGTATTAAGTGCATCTTCAACTTTACAATATTTTCCATCACAATGGGTTTTTTGGGACTCCAATTCCACTGTAAGCGAAGGAGCATTTGTATCTATACATGTCTTATTGGCTCCATTTCTCTGGAGAACCCTGACTAATGCAATGCAGGCATCCTTGGAGAAGCATGAGGCTGTACCTCCACCTCCCCGCAGTGTTGCACCCTCCCCTCCCCAGCTCTCCTCGTGCCTGTCTCATTTCTTTTGCCTACAGTGAACAAAGGAAAGAAAATGAAGCAATAGATGAGTCCTAATGTGAGCCAAATAACTGGAAAAGTGGTTTACTAATAATTTATGCAAAAGACATTGTAAGGGCTTTCTAGAACTATCTGATGCACATTTCTCAAAGACTCTTTTACACCACAAGGAGGAAAGGGAAATGAACCACGAACAGAAAAGTGGTCTGCTCCTAGCCACACAGTGATTATGGGGAGAGTCTACTGTTTCTTCGTCTTGGCCAGCTTACCCAGCCATTTTTCTTGGTAGGTTACTTAAGCTTACGTGGACCTAAGTCTTGTGCTGTTTTTATTAAAATCTTTAACCTTTTCAAAAAACAGATGATCTGTTCTTTCTTCTACCTCACCAGGTTATGATGAGAAATAAATAAGGAAAATTTGATAGTGCATTTCTGAAAATCCCCCCTCAGACCTCTTTACTCTAACTCTCTAGCCCAGTCCCATTGCCAGCTCATTTTGGCCTCATTGTATGCTTATTTTCTCCATCCCAAACATTACAAATTGTCTGTCCAAGATTCCTCAGCATTTGTTTCGTTGTGCATGCCAAACGAAAACCAAGTTAATATGAAAAGAATCAAAAGTCTTGGCTCCTGGGAGAAAGTTCATGGGTCTTGCTGTCCTCCTAGTTCACATCATGGCTTCCTTTCCTTCCAGAAAGACATCTCCACATTTTTCTGGTCCAGAAAAGTGGTGTCTAGTGGTGGGAATTTCACATCATGCAGGAGATAATGTCAAAAAATAGATGAGAATTATTTCAGGACAGAAAAAAAAATTAGAATTTCCTCTTTAATCATCTATCCATAATCCACTACTCCTACAAGTTAACATTGTGAAGTGACAGAACATGGGTTCGGAGCTAGAAACCCATCTGATTGATTCTCATAGTGAAGTCAAAGAGATCAGGTGAGGTTTGTTTAACTTATAACTCATTTACCAATTGCATGATTTTCTAAAATGTTTCTAAAACATTTCCAGGAGCAAGTAGAACTAAAACCATAAGTACAAAAATAGATATCATGTGAAGAACCACTGGGATGGTTTCCCCCAAAAGAAAACAATTTGTCTCCATTTTTATTTACCTTTGTGCTATTTTCATCTATTGATATGTGGAGAACTGGCTAGGAAAATTCTCTACCCCTTCAGTTGGCTCTAAGCAATGCAAAGGGGTCTAGCCAAGGCACAGTGTGTAGCCACTGAAACAAAGCAACAGGTCCGTGATGCCCCACCTATGGTTCCCCAGTGCTAAGCATGAGCTAGGCCAAGAGATGCTGTGCTATGGTTGACTTTTGAGAAAGAGGCTGTGAGGGCCCTGGGCTCTTGGCTCTAAAGGCTACTTTAGAAGTAAAGCTATACCTCATAAAAACATCAGCTACTTCCTCAAACTGTGTATGTGTATTCCTCCAAACTTAGAGGTGAGCTGTTACTAAATCCAGTACTCTTTCTGCATATTTCTTTGCTTATTGCAGAGGTTCCATTGTACCCCAGCTCACAGTACTCACTCATATTACATCCCACCATTCTCAGACACTCAAACCCAATCCACTCCCATCTTTACAATAATAAAACTCGGGTTTAGCCTTTGTTCTAACTGGACTTACGACCAGGTGGGCTCTCCACAACCACATATGCTTCTTTATCTGTTTATTCTTGCTATGGATTGCACTGGAAGTGACAGGTTGAAACTTAGTTACTAGAATTCCAATAATTTTTCTCTAGGATTATAATTTATAAGCTCCTCCAGACCAAGATGAAGTTCAGATGGGCTGCTATATATCAGAGATGTATCTCTGAAATTTTCCGTTGAAAAGCTAAACTCCATCCCGGTTATAAATGCACCATACTGATGTCAGTAAGCATCAGTAAACAGTGAGAAGTTTGGTCTGTTCAGGTGGTTTCTGTCACTTTTATGCATTGTACAGTCATTGTGCTCATCATTCACCAAGGACCATAAGACCTATCTCTAGTAGCAAGTACTACTGGGAAGTGAGAGAGAGCTGGAGATGGGCAGAATTGGCAGGTGCACTCTGCATCCCTTCCTACCCAATCCCTCTTCCTCCTTGCCGTGCTCTGGTTTGATAGTGGCTGTGATACTTCATGTATGGCTAGGGCTGCTGTTGAGTGAGCCTGAAGCCAGGGCCACAGTCCTTATCAGCTTCCAGGAAAACCACTTCCTTCCTTGTTGGCCTCAGGGTTGTAGCAGCATCCATTGATGCAGTCCTTAGGTAACTGTCATTTCATCTGAGGTCTCATAACCACTCCCATGTTGTTCAAGGTAGCCTATTCCTTAAACTCTTACTCCCACTGAAGTGTTACCTACATCCTACCAAGACATTGACTAATACAAGCACAAACAATAAGATAGGAAACTGAGGGAACCACTGGATGATGCATGTTGAAAAAGAACATTAAAAAAAATCTTTTCTGCTAGTAGGGTTCAATCCAGGGGAACTCTACCACTGAACTATACTCCTACCTCATTATGTTTTTTATTTTGAAACAATCTCCTAAATTGCCTAAGCTAGCCTCACACTTGCAACCTTTCTGCCTTAGCCTCCCAAATAACTGGGCCTTTATCTCAAAGTTTCATAGCTAACAGATCTCAATGTTTAATTCTTCTCCATAGGCAGTGCAAAAATCAACTCCTTTCAAAACAGTTTATTCATTTCCCTCCATTATTCTTTAGGCAGGCCTCTGTAAAAACCTTAATTGTGATATTAAAATCCTAACCATCCTGAGAAACATCGCTTTTACCTCTTGAGGACATGCTGAAAGATTTCATTTTTGTATACTGCTGATAGAGGGTATTATGTGATACTTTGTACTCAAACCCTGGAGCAAACCTGAGACCCAGTACATTAAAATTTCTAACTAAAAAAAAATATCAGAAGGTGTCTAGCTTTCTTGTTCTGGAAACAAAACTGAGAAGATGAGCATAAATGCAAAGTACTGGGGTTGCTGGGAAAAAAATGAAAACCCTAGATTTTAAAGAATTAGAATCATTATAAAGAAAGACTGAGGATCATTAGATAGCATATTTTGCATCAAAGAGAGGCATCTGTAACCCATCTGCATTTAATAGGTCCCTACTTTTCTAAAGCTCTTTTCAGTTTAGAAAGTGTTTTGATATATGCCGACACTCACTAATTGCTGCCCATTTGGCAACCAGCACAGAGTATCTCCTTCTAGACATCTTTCACTGAGAAGAGCATGATTTTGTGATGGAACCCAAGGCTGACATTTAGAGACTAGACATGAAAAACAGGCTAGATGGACACATTCAGTCATTTTAGTCAGCCAGTCTGCCAGTCAGCCAGCCAGCCAGTCAGCCAGTCAGCCAGTCAGCCAGCCAGTCAGCCAGTCAGCCAGTCAGCCAGTCAGCCAGTCAGCCAGTCAGCCAGTCAG